>JAHXMU010000136.1:178490-357690 GCA_019455685.1 Philornis downsi | reverse complement strand
TGCAACATACATAAATTATTGTCATTTTTTTCGGTTTGTTGCCAAAAAAAAAACATAATTCAAATTCAACAATGTGAACCTCGAACCTCGGAGAAACCTTTGCGCAAACCCACTTCCTCCTTGTATGGCTGGAAAAGAAATGAAGTGTCTGTGGGTAGGGTAGGGTAGGACTCGGTGCAGACTGTGGAGCTGAACGAACGAACATAACAATTAGAATATGAGGAAAGATATGAGCTGAAAACAAACATTGCAACAACATGAAAATCACGTGCAAATTGTGAGCAAAAACCGAAACAAAAAGTGAAAAGTCATGAATCACACGAAAATGGCAAGTCACTAGGACGGACAGGCTAACAGGCGAACAGGCGGACGGACGGCCAGCTATGGGGCCGCGAAACGTAAGCAGGCAGGCTGGCAGACAGTCGGTACAACATATTAAAGTGATAATAATGACAACATTCGCATGGTTCACAGGCAAACACTCAGACGCAAGCAACGAACTTATTGGTGAGCAAGCTCAAGTATACGTACATCCGTACTGCAAACAACTGCAGTGAATCCTTCGGATATAAACAGACAGACCGACCTGTTGCTTACGGCTCTCAAGTCTCTGGCGGAGGCTGAGGTACTCAACAATCCACGCCACATTCGCTGTTGTTCGTAGCTGAATGACTGAAAAACTGAAATGTTTGTCTGTTTTTTCCTTACTTTTCTTTATTTTATTTTTATATTGTTTTGCTTTTGGGTAGCGAACATAACATTTTTATCTCAAAGCCTTTCAAAAACACTTGAGATACACTCTCCTCTATTCGGCCAAACACACGTTCCTCCTCAAACTTGTTCCACGAAATAACTTAGCTGAGAAACAAAGAAAGACCAGCCGCTTAGCACTTCATCCAACAGTCCTCGATGATACAATTCATGTCTGTCTAATATGCGCAGTGGAAAAAAGCGTGTGGGAAAGACTCGTGCACAGGTAGCCTGTCTCCGTAAGTCTCAAGCCAGCAAAACACCCAGACAGACAGACGGACGATTTCAAAGATCAGCGCAAAGAGGACAACGCTGTGCACAAAAACCCACTAGAAACGGAACGGAATAAAAGCACACAGAAAACAAAAAAGCAAAAAAAAAATGGGAACTACTACAAAATGTCAGTTAAACAGAACAGCACAGAAGATCCGAGGACAGACAAACGGAGAGGCAGACAGGATAGGGGTATGGGCGCGGAGGGATGGAAACACATGGACCAGGAACCCACATGTCTTTCATAAGGAAACAAAGATGAAGTGTAGCCAAACAGACAAACAAACAAACAAGCACCCAGCAGAAGGAACGGCGAAAATTGGAAGCAAATAGCAAGAGAGTGTGCATGAGGGCCAAACAGCGGCTGCACTGTAGTTCAGGAATAGTTGCAGTCATAGGTTGAAGTGCTGTGGAAAGTCGAGGAAATTTAAGAATTTTTGAAAGAATGCATGAATGTAAAGTCCGGCTGTAAGGACGGATAAAAAATAGAGAGGTTTCCTTTTCTCATAGAGAGGAATAATAGAGAGGCTTCAATTCGGTCATGGTTCTAAAACATGACCTATTCGACATGCAGGCAGGCTTAAGCAGCTTTTTCTTGTTTGATAGAGTTTGACGTAATTTTGGTTCGAGTCCATGCTATTCACCCTTTATTACCTACATAAAACCAACGGCAGTATTCTCTAGACTATTACCACAGTCTACTTTCGGTCGTAACGTAATTCGTTGTATCAAACATTGGAGACATATGTATAGTTTGCCCGAACATACGGAAGGTATCTGACGTGAGCGAGTTGGGAGCTTTATGTTACTTTCCTGCATGGTTTTTGTAATCCGTACAATTACTCAAATATCAGTTCTACTGTTCAAATTTTAGTAGTCTTTTTCCTTTTATCCGTGTATAGCAGCCATTGAAGCCAGACCAAAAACATATTTTCCATTTGCATCCCATACATGGAATATGGAAGATATTCAAGATATTCATATTCAATTAGTTCGTACGCACTTTTATTTTTAAATTCACAAAAACGAATCCACTGTTCGAAAAGGATTTCGAACGTCGATTTTTGAGAAAGTATAAACCCTATTCATTTCAAGTGTAGTCAGTGGAATGAGACCGACCACCAGACGACCGACAAAGAAAGATAGCTGATTACTTTGGTTTCGAACTTAGGAGAGGCTAAGTAGAGGCCTCAATCTCCCTCCGCGCCAAAAAATAAAATGTTCGAATAGTAGGCTCTTGCAGTTTAATCGTAATCGATTGAACTTCATGTTTCATTGGGTCAGGCTCATGATGATTACGATTACAGTCCACAAAAATCAAATGGCAATACAAAGAAACCACTTCATGCTTTCAAAAGTAACAAAATTATTGAATCGAACAATGGAGAACTTTAGTTTCTTCGACTTACAGATATCATTTGAGATGATTTATTTTCGTATGGATATGAAGGTCACAGACACCTCAAAATTTTCAGTATTTAAAATATCAGCAATATAGTGGTTAGGAGAAGTATGCATAAGTATCCAAAGCATATTGTAGGTTTAATTAAAAAAAAAAAAGATGGCAAGATCTATGAAACAAGAAAAATCTGCTTCCAACTACTAGTTGAACATGCATTTTTTCGGAGATAAGGGCGAGTTAAAATCTTTACAATATTCCGCTCTATTAAAAAAAAAGTGGAGGACATAGATTCACAAAACTTTTTTTGAATGCTAACATGGGCTTTCGGTATGAGCAGTTTCAATTTGTAGTGTATGAGCGAATAGAAGAGATATTAGTTTAGAATACAGTAGTACGTGTTAGCTTAGTCCTTACATGTTGATTAGTAAGGCAAATTAGATGTAACTGAAGAAAATTTACATAGCCTTTTTAAAAAGCGAAATAGAAAAACTCAATAAATTTATATATGTTTCAAACATTTTGCAATCAGAACTGATTACAAGTCACAACTCGAAATATATCTATAGATCTTGAAATTTTGCAACGTTTCTATTCCACACGTTTTTGATACTTAGACTTTAAGTGCACTCCTTCTCCAAATCGCCAGACCAAGTTTTGTCAGTATTTCAAAAACTTGTTATTTCCAATATCCAACACTATTGCTATATTTTAATGCATATGCAGCTTATAGGTCATACAACGCCGTTACTTTCCGTTAAACAAGATGTGACCTGCCAGAACTGATTCATCCACTTGCGTCATATCCCACGATTCTGCAACGTACGAGTATAGCAAGACAGATAGAACTTATACATGGTATAGTTGGATTTTTGTCGGCCGAGAGAGGGCTTTGTCATTAAGGGGTTTTTGTAAGCTCATAACAACATCTGTTTGTAGACAATACTCTTCTCCTAATCTCCAAGTCCCCATCATTAGTATTATTTGCAACGAAGTTGAGGTAGGTGAACTCATACATCGGTCCAAATTATAGTATAGTTATAGTTATAGTATAGCATCACGAACGAATAGACACTTTATTCGTCGATATAAATCGCTTTTTACTGTCTCCTCAATGCTTGAAAAGGCCGCAGTAATGTGGGACATGTAATCAAAATATGCAAGTAGTGTCTCACATTATTGGTTCAAATTAGCATATAGGGGTGTTTGTTATCAGAATACACAGGATTCGAAGAAAAATAGCGGAAATGAGAACAAAATGGACTTTTTTCTAGTTTCATTTTGAAAAGCAGAATTATCTTTGAAAACTAAAACAGTTTATTCAAAAGTTATAATTTAAAAAATATTTAATATTTTAATTAAAAATATTTTGTATATCTATTTAAAAAAAGGCTTGAAGAATATTTGTCACCATGGTTAGTCTGTTATGTGCTTAGAATTGAAAAACGACGATTTTGTATTTGTGAAAACGTAAACGATGAAATAATCAGCTGTTTGTTCGAAGTACAGGGTGGCGCAATAGAACGTGCATATTGCATCATCTTTTTTTGCGGGGTAGAAAAGGCGCGGGCGGGGGGCGCCTACATCGTTGGGTTGGCGGGCTCATGGAGTTTTAGTCGCTATGAATCACTTCGACGGGAAGCGTCGCGCATTTTGCGTGCGCGTATTTTACGAGAACTCTCGTTCAATATAGTCGCCTAGTAGACTATATTGTGCTGAATATGGACTACGGCGAATTAGTGAAGCTCCAAGTGTTAATTTAATTAAAATATGGGTAAAGCGTTTTGAAGAGATCGGTTCAACATTTAAACCACAAGCAAATGGTCGCCCAAGAACATCTAGGACCGAAGACAATGTTGAGAGAGTTACGGAGTCAGTACAAGGAAATCCACAAATGTCGACTCGCAAGAGATCGTCTGTCTTACAATTATCGCGACGAAGTTTGCTACGAATTTTAACATTGGATCTTAAACCGCATCCATATAAGCTGCAATTAACACAAGAATTGAAAGAGTCTGACTTCATAGCAAGGCTCGCATTTGCTAATGAAATGCTTAATCGATTTTCCAATATTGACAATATCCTTTTCTCTGACGAGGCTCATTTCCTTATGAATGGGTTCGTAAACCGTCAAAATTGTCGTTACTGAAACAGCGAAAATCCCATAATCAAACACCAGAAGCCATTGCATAGTCCTAAAGTGACAGTATGGGCAGCAATCTCTGGCAGAGGAATAATTGGTCCTTTTTTCTTCGAAAATGCGCGGGGCCAAAACGTCACGGTTAATAATAATACGCTATGTTGAGATGTTAGACGGATTTTTGGCTCCAGAAATTGAAAGTTCAAGAATAGTGAATTCCAGAACTTGGTTCCATCAAGATGGAGCTACCTGTCACACATCAAATGACTCCATGGCGGTGGTGAAGCAGATGTTCCCTGGCAGACTGATTTCGAAAAGAGGTAATATCCCATGGCCCCCACGTAGTCCAGACTTGACGCCTCTTGACTTTTTTTGTGGGGATACCTCAAACATAAAGTCTACAGTAATAATCCAAGAAACATCGTTTAGCTCAAGGAGAATATCCGTGGTGAAATGGCAGCCATTACACCAGTATTACTGAAGAAAGTTTTCAATAATTTTCGTTTGCGGTTAGAGGAGTGCCGTCGTAGAGAGGGTCACCATTTAGATTATGTTATTTTTAAAAAATAAACTCCATTTATTACTCTACAAAGCCTTAGATTTATTTTAACCATACCTTTTGTATTTATTTTTTAATCTATTTTTTAAATATGCACATTCTATTGCGCCACCCTGTATTAGATTACGTAGCTTGCTGCTTTTAAAAGCTTTCCTCGTGAAAAAAATATAGTACTGGCTGGTGAAAAAAATTAGTTTAAAATTTTACAGCCATATGAATTTTCACTGCAAAAAATCAGATTAGTATCTGCCTTTATGTAGAGTAGATACGAAAGGAAGAAGACCCTCTCATTATTTGAGCTACGGTCACCTCGATGTGACGGACAAAGACTTTGGGTGGTCAAGTAATGGACAAGTTTGGCAAATGCTTCCCAAACCGTAACGTTCGGAATCGTCGCTAAACTGTGAGTCCGGTTGATTGAGTCTAAAATTAGAATGTGTGTAAGTTTATTGAATGTGATGAGAAGCTCTCCCATATCTCATTCAAGGGATGCAAGGGAATTTGATTTTTTTATTATCTTTTCAAAATGTTCATAATTAGAGTGTGTTTTCAATCCACTGTGCACCAGAATTTCAACGAAATGAACGACAACTAACAGAAGCAAAGGAAATTGGCATTTAAAGCGATACAACAAATAGCCAAACAACAACTAAACGACAAAAACAACAGCTCCGAACAAATAATACCACACTCAATGTTTAACAAACAATAGCAACAACTACAACATCTATTCCGGAGAAACCACACAAATACCCCATCCCTTTTGACCCACCAATTATGCACAATGATGACGATGACGTTATAACCGCCAGGCGTCGTCTCTGTTTTAAGCCGCTAAGCCCCATTGAAGACGCAATTGATATCGGCCGAAATGCTATTTGTCTCATTCTCGATAAATTGATCGCCAAACGGGGATGATATGAGTACATACAAATAACGTACTACAATGTTTGGATGCCCCACAATTATTCTTATGTTGACTATTACACCTCTTAAGCGATTCCAAAAAAAAAATAAAAATAAAAAAAAATCTTCGATGTATATTTGGGTTCATCGCCTTATATTTAATATAAAAAATTATTAATTATGAAAAGCGTATTATTTTCTATAAAAACACTGAACACTCGAGCTTATGGTCGTATAAAGGAATGAACGCTTTGATGCTTAAACAACTTTGAAATGGATGCAGCCGGGACAGGCGGCTATAATATTTCAAATTTCAGATTTGGTAACCACCTACAAAACGGGCATTTATAATACTTTACTTCGATCGGACAACTATAAGACATACTTCAAACGCCCGAAACATCTTGAAAGAATTGCCAAAGGCCACTTTGGTTATGTTGTAGCCAAGCGCCACGTTGTTGAACTGGCTTGTCATAACAAATAGAACTTAAATCCTGGATAACTTGGACCAGGAACAGTTAATTAGAAATGGACTCCTCAGAGCTTCTTAAGCAGTGCTTAAGAAATAATGAAAATGTGACTCTGTGACAAACTGGCGAAAAAGTGAGTATAATTTAATAGAAAGAAAAAAATGAGAGAAGTGATTTTGTTTAATTTTTCGGTTTCAAAAGTGTTTTTATTTTAGCAGTTTTTTGCATCCCACGAATCGGATATGGGGTAGCTCATATTCAGAGTTGTGGTTCTACACCTTACACAATATTGTCATTAGGAATCTTGTTTGCAATAATCAGAAACCGATCGACACAGAATCACGTTTTGACGTTCATGTATTCTTGTAATCAAATTGCAAATTAAAATTATGAACCGATTTAAGCAGAAACTAATACGAAGCGAATCAAGAATGAACTCCATTTTATGTCTTTTTATATATATATATATTATATATTTTTATATATATATTATGTATATATATATATATACATATATATATATATGTATATATAACATTCGAGTTTAATATGTAACTCCTAACAGCCGCATTTGGAACTGGAATTTGATTATGTTTAGTTCTTTCTAACAATCCCTCTTGGCAAGGGACCATATCGCTTCACATTGTGACATAATTCCCATGCAAATGTGTCCAACAACCTTGGTTTTATTGTTTCTGAAATCGAGGATTATAATTTAATTAAAGTTTAATTAGTTTCACTTCATGTGGTTTCCTTGAGTCAATCAATCCCTGTTGAATATAGACCATAATCTCACTTATAGTCGTATCGACCAAGTTTGGTTTTACCGCTTTTAAAATATACAGTCTTTATTGGAACTTGATTCTTTTTAATACCTGTTACTATTTATCCCCCGTACACGCTTGATTTTACCACTTTTAAAAATCACAGTTTTAATTGATACATCATGGCAAGAAAAAAAGTTAATGTTTAGTAGCGAGTAAGTACATTAATATTGGATTATCCATTTAATCCATTCGAATAATTTATTTAAAATTGAAATACAGGGTTATCCATTTAGTGGTTTTAAAATCGCCAATCTGGCGAGGGTGTCAGCTGTTAAATACCTGTCATCTGAACTGTTAATTATTTACTGAAAGGTTTGCCATTTACGACTATGGATCGTTTAACAACCAAAGAACACGTAAAAATAATTCAAAGACGTAAAAATAGTGCATTACGGGGTGATTATGGTCGTCATAATCGATCTACTGTGCAAGATTATCAAGAAATTTGAAGAAACTGGATGCGTTACATATGTGGTTAGACCTGTGCATCATCGCAATGTACGCACTGACGGAAATATCGCTTCTGTTAGTTAAAGTGGGGCGGGTTATCCGAATTTCAATTCAAAGCGCTATGCTCGTTTGATAACCTTTTTTGAAGAAGATTATGATCTGAACGATATGTCGTTTCAACAAGACTGTGCCACGACCGATTTTAGCTTTGTTGTATGAGAAGTTTCCAAAAATCGTAACTTCGCGTTTTGGCTACGTCAATTGGCCGCTAAGATCTTGCGATTTGATACCGTAGACTTTTTTGTGAGGCTGACGAACGTCGGATCATTTAAAATCAACATTCGTCAAGTTATCGCCGAGATACCACCCGAAATGTGCGAAAAAGCGGTCGAACACTACTTCAAAAGGTTCCACTTCAGCAACCATTCCAGATGCGGTCAATACAATGACATTATATTTCGCACATAATGGTAAAGTCCAAGCATTATAATGAAATAGAAGTTTTATCGAAATCATAGTTTTACGTGTGTTTTATTGAACTTTACTTCTGAAACCGTAAAAGAAAAATATCGCACTAGAACAGATCTTACATCCTTCGTCAGTTTCCCAAAGACAAAATTAACCTTAATTAATGTTTACCTTCAAAAGATATGTCTACCCTGTCTAGCTTCACCAACCATCTTTTAATAAATTCATTTCAATTACCAGAAAAATGGAATTTGTTTGCTGGAAAAAATATAGACAATGGAGGCACTAATAATGGTGAATTTTTAAAAAAGGTAGCTGTAAGGAAAATACTGTAAAAAACCAACAGCAATAATAAACTGTGTCTATTTTTAGAATTATTAGAAAGATTTGAATAATTTAAATTCCGTTGCCATAACAGTTAATTTGGCAAGTTTTAACAAATAATAGTAGTAGTAGACAATTTAAAATATAAATTTGTATTTTTTCTTTTTTGTCATTTCCAACCTTATGACAAAACAGTTCGAAAAATATATGATAACAGTGAATTAGATACAATTTATTTACACGTGCCTACCTAACATCAACAGCATAAAACATACTATCAACTTATTTTTTGATCTTGTAATAATTTAATAATGTTTTAATGTCATCCCTGATCAGCAAACACGGCGTCACCTGATGCGGGTTCTTGCCTTAGCTTAGCTATCATCTCGATAGTTTGTGTTTTTTTTATCGAAAGAAAACTAACGAAAGAAACCAAAACAAATAGAGGTGAACAAAGCAGACAAATAAAGATACCAACAAAAGGTAAACAAATGCGAGCAAGAATGAACCACATGTTTGTGTAACGTGAGTTAAAATATAGATAATTCAAAATATAGCAATTTGGAGACTTTCTCAGTTTATAATGGTTTTGTACTCTTAAAACTACTCAACTTAGTGTTCTGAAGAGAGAATTAAGTGAGTAAGAGAATGCTTGTGGGAAACTCGTAACATTAGTGATGGTTAATTTCACCATTATGAGAAAACTGCAGGAAAATTACAAAAATATTGTTAATATTTTGCATTATAAATTATTTCGCATACTTTTGTATGGAGGCAGTATTAGAAGATAATCGCGACAAATTCATTATCATTGCTATAATCACTGTACGCAAATCACGACGTTTTGCAAAATAGTGTCTACTACTGTTGAAAGCAACAATAGATTGAAATTTATCAAATAATAAAGGACCAAAATAGGCAGTTTTTCATAAACTTCGTCCTTGGTCAAAGCAAATTATTTATCGTATATGATATTAATAACATGTTGACAATCTTAAATTTATTTAGCTGATACTTTGGCCCCCAGTGACCGATCGTGGTGCGATGGTTAGTACACGCAATTATCGTTCGCACGATCGTGGGTTCACTTTCGAAACAGTTCGATTAGTCGAGTAATTGATAAGCCCAGTAAATGCCTTTCCAACTGTGACGTCCCTAATCGTCATTGAGCTGTAGGTCCTGTTGAGCGAGTTTATAAATAAAATAATTGTAAGCTCATTGAGTGTGAGAAGCTCTCCCATATCTAATTCATATGACGCAAGGGAATTTGTTTACTTTTGACTTCAGAAAAAAGTCAAAATCAATGGAAAAATCTATTGCGTTTAAGACCGGGGAACATGGTGGCAATTGTTGTGGAAAAAGTTGATTTTCATTGGCTTTATGATGTGATGCCGAGTCTTGTTGGGATGGCGTCTTGTCCACCAAATTGTTTACAAATCGTTGTTTGAATTACACTGGTATACAAATTTAGGGGAAAAAATTTACTGCAGAAACAAAGCATGTTTTTTAACAAATCTGAGTGCGCTGAATTCGATGTGGCATAAAAATTGGGCTACCACGTCTTGTCCATTTTTTATCGCATGCTGGCAATACTGTAAATCGGTCAATACTGACACTACAATTTCACAATTATTAGCTTGGCAGAAGCCCACATTCATTCTAAATCTTCATAATACAGTAGAACTCCAATTATCCGAAATCCGATCAACCGAATCGCTGATTATCCGAATCGCTTTTGTCTTCCGCGAAGCTAGGACGATAAAACAGCTTACTTTGACCGAGATGTATAGGAAACACATATATTCTTTTTATGTACTTTTACTTCTTTTTATTTTACTAATGCATACAATGCCAAAAATAAGCTCTTTTACTTTAAAATCCCCTTTTTTCAAAAAAAATCCAATTATCCGAATTTTTGATTATCCGAATGTGGTCCGGTCCCAATTGATTCGGATAATTGGAGTTCTACTGTAGTAGCGTTTAGGCATGTCAAGGAGATCGTGTGGTGGTGAATATTTGATTGGATAAAAGGATGTGCAATGTCCGAATCATTAAAATATGCATATTTACATTATTTTGGTTTTGCTGCCAAAAACTTGAACAAGCCGTGAACACCGACAATGTTTTGCAATAGTTGCAGAAGTGAAGATCTATTCCGATTTGTCAATTCCAGTACTTTGGAGAGAGTCAAGTATCCACCAAACCGTTTGTTATTTCTGTTTAACAAAAGTTGCTGGATTCAATATGAAATATCGAAAAAATATTACTTACGCGAGTGTCCCATCGGTTTCCAAGCCAGTTCAATGTCCACTAAATGATCCATGATCCAGTCATTCCCAATGCTACGGGCAGTGAGTCCGAAACATCTTTCACCACCAGTGGTAGTTTATATCAGGCTGATGATGAACGCCATTTAGTGACTCAAGCTGAGCTAAACGATATAATTCGGCATTTACATTTAACGAAGCAAAACGCAGAATTACTAGCTTCACGCATGAAGCAGTGGAAACATCTTGCAGTTGGGACGAAGGTAACAATCTATTGAAATAGAAGCTTGGCATTGGCGGCATATTTTGAAAAGAAACACTCTATTCTATACTCTACTGATGTTAATGGTTTAGTTCAGAAAATGAACCAGCCACATGACAAAACTGAATGGAGATTATTTATTAGTAACTCTAAGTACACTTTAAAGGCTCTTTTTTTGCAAAATTAAATGAAAAACCATCCATGCCGATTGCTTATGCCATTAATGCAAATGAAAATTACGAATCAATTAATAAAGTTTTGAAATTACTTAAATACATCGACAATAAATGGCAGATCTGTGGTGACCTTAAGGTGTGTGATTTAAATTTCTATGTATATATAGTACAGGCCATCGTAAATAACTGTAAATGAATCCGTCTCAGGTCATTGGTTTGATGACTGATATGCAAGGAGGTTTCACAAAATACAGTTGTTTCCTTTGTCTCTGGGATAGTCGCACTACATGCCATCATTACGTCAGAACAGAGTGGCCAAAAAGAACCGAGTATTCACCAAGAAAACAAAACATTTAAAATAAACTATTAATTGATCCAAATGACGTTCTTCTTCCGCCGCTGCACATAAAATTGGGCCTTTTTAAAAACATTGTCAAGGCTCTGGACAAAGAAGGCATATTTGTTGGCCCTCAGACCAGGATGCTATTGAATGATGACAATTTTTTGCAATGTTTGTTGTAGAAAGAATATGCAGCTTGGAAATCTTTCAAGAGCATCATGAACAAATTTCTTGGAAACAATACGAGTGAAAAATACAGACAAATTGTTGCTGAATTGTTGAAAAATTATCACGAATTTGGGCACGAATGTTATTCAAAGTGCATTTTCTTCATTCGCATTTAGATTTTTTTTCCACAAAACCTAGGTACGGTGAGCGACGAACAAGAGGAGCATGCTCACTAAGATTTAGTGAAAATTGAAAGAAATTATCAACGATTTTGGGACAAAAGCATGCTGGGAACCTATTGCTGAACTCTTATACGTGAAACTGAACCAACAAAATATACATAAATGACTTTCAAATAATGCCATTCACTTTTAAAAATTCATCGAATTTTTAATAAACTTATGATTTTTTTTATGAAAAAAACGAATAAAAACATTTATTTTTGTATCTCGAAAACCAGACGCGATAAAGAAATACCAATTACAGATTTAAATTCAACCCACCAAATTATCCTAGGAAAAATATTTGGTTGCTCCAGTCCAAAACCTTGTTAGTTAGTGTTGTTTTCCCGAAAGATTTATTGATTAACCTTTACGCCCTGTTCAATGAAATCGAGTGGTGAACATCCTGCAGCAGTTACCGCGACCCAAATCATTACAGAGACAGGGGATTGCTTTGCTTGTTTACATGTTGCTGAACTGTGCATATTTTCTGCAGAAACAACAGAAATTTTCAAACTCGTCACCAACGCACAACTGTTTTAAAACCTTTGCTCTTACCAGACCTTTCGTGCAGTTTTTACAAGTTGATAATTTTGTACTTGTTAGGGGTTCAATCGTAGTTAAATTTTTTAAACTTCAATTGTAGTCAGAATTTTTTAATATGCGCCCCATGCTACTAGCAAACACATTGGAATTGTTCGCCAATCGCCCACTTTGTCGTGGGTTGTGTTGAATTCTGGCCTTCACCTTTCGAATAATTTCTGGCTCTGTTACTGTTTTTGAATATCCAGGTCCATGTCGTTTTTTTGGTGTTACCATATCATTGTAACGCGTATTGATCCGATACACAAACATTTTGTAGCTCATTACATTTTGAATTTTATTAATAACTTTCCTTTTTAACTGTGTCGTAAAACGATGTGTTTCCGTAAATTTGCAAACAACACAAGAGATTGACGCTTGTCAAAAAATGAGCGGGCCTTCATTTTTCGTTTGGTTGTTGCAGCGTGAAGTTGGTAGCACTTCGGGGGCCTACCCCTGTATAGTCAAATCCTTATGAAAATAATGCCTTGGTGAAACAATCACGCTTCGTCTTTCATGCAGTCAAAATATATGTGGCAACTTTCAGTGATATTGAATAATACATGCTATCAAAAAATTGCGGAGAATTCGACATTTAAAATCCCCATTAAAAGGGTTTGTTAAAATTCTTTGTGTCTGTCCTCAATACTGACGCAGAGTTTGAGCACTATGTGTGAATTAGTTTGTTTATAGTACTCGATTTTGTTTATATTTATTTTAATTGTATTTTGTGATTTTAACAACGGATAAAAATATAGAAATTTTATGTTCCAAATGGAATTTCTTGTACCAAAACGCTGAAAATGTTACAGAAATGAATCGACTTTAGCACGAAGTCAATTAAAAATCAAGATAATGTTGGTTATTTTCTCAGTTTATCGCAGTTTTGTGCACTCGAAATTCTGGCCAAAAAGTCAGATGGTAAGTTGGGAGTAATATCTTGGCGTTATGCAACATTTGAGACATCAGCAGTCAAATTCAAGGAAAGAAAACTCATGGATTTTTATGTCACGATAATCTACCATCGCACAAGGCTGTCACTGTGAACGAAAAACTAAATAAGTATCATCGAGCAACCATCATGTTCGTCTGATGTGGCTGGCTTTCCATAACTCAAATTACCACTTCGAGGCATCCGTTCTCAGTCGATAGAAGACATAAAGGAGAATTCGCGGCGAGAATTGTAATCTTTTCCGCAAAAACCATTTGGAAAATGTTTTGATACTTGATTAGTTATTGGAACAATTATACTATTTCAGATGGGGCCTATTTTGAATTCGATACAATAAATTTGAGTATGTAATAAATATTTTGTGCTTTATTGACCAATTCCCGGTAGGTTTTTTGGCAGAATATACTTTCCACAAATATTATATTTATAACAACAAATCAAATTCGGGTAAACCAAACCATGAAACGATTTTATGCCGATCGGTGTAATTTTTAACGTCTTCACTCGATGATTATATTTATTTATATGTTTGTACATAAGATTTTAATTAGGCACATTCGCTACATGATGATGGACTTCCTTCCTTTTGTGTTGAAACGTAACGCGTTATTAATTTTCTATCTCAAATAGTACGATTTAAGACATATTTTCACTGCACTTACCATTTTCTGCTGCACTTAGGCATTTCACCGCCATTTCTTCATTCATATCTTCGGCCGGTGAAATTATTCCACCACCGTCTGATGAATTCCATTCGGACTTAGACCCATCCACAGAAACGCCCGGCATTTCCATGGGGTTCACGTTTAGAGTGCCGCGAAGTATACCAAAATTATTGGTCCCATATCCCGAAGCATTCATACATTTCAGATCTAACGAAGAAGTCATCGATTCACCATACAAAGAACTTGATTGCGAAGGGCACGAAGAATCAAAGCTACGGTTACATTCACGCCTCTTATCGGGTGTAGCATAAACCGGCTCCTGTTTACCTTGAGCCGGAGGCGGTTGTTTAATGGGCGTTGATTGTTCTATGTAAGCTGGTGGTCCTGAAGTTTCACTGCCAAAAGAAGTATTGAGAGCACCATAACAAGAGGTGGTCATTATATCGGGTATTATGCCGGGAGCTCGATCTCTAGAAACCCCCAAATGGTGTACTGGTTCGGAAACAGTACTTTGCCATAGAACCTCGCTAACATTGACACCATATTGGTCATCCTCTCCCTCTTCTTCGATATCTTCTTCCTCCCCTTCTTGATTTTTGTTATTTACCACTTGGCTTACGCTCAACTCATCCAAATAGTCCATATCGAACATACGTGACTCGTCAATCATGGCAATGTGATCAACTTCATCTTCACCATTATCAGGCCACGAAGTCAAACTACAGTTGCGATCATCAGCTACAAATTTCTTAAATTTTTCATCCACGTCTTGTATCATCTCAAAGGCCGGCTTGGGCACCGACGATGAATGCAAAGAGTCTGAGTCATTCTCTTCTATGCATGATAGGTGGCGAGTTCGAAACCCGTAGACAATGCCGGTGGTGGGAGTGTTATTACTGTTAGGCGAATTTTGGATACTGATGGCCTGAGAATTAACTAATAGCTGGACTTGTTGATGTTGCAACTGTACGTGTTGATGTTGAGTATAAGGCTGCTGCGATTGGTAATTCAGTTCATTGTATATATGAAATGTTGAGTCGGAATCATATGAGACATCGGTGCCCTCCGAAGTGAATGAGGTATTGAGGTCATTGTACGCCATTACGTGGCGGTTAGGGAACATCTTGAGCGGTCCTGAAAACGGATTGAGAGAATATTTTAGGTATAAATTTACTTTTCGAAATGTTAAAATACGAGATAACTAAGATCCAAATAACATTTAAAATAAATACTGAATGAGCTTGAGGACATATTAATAGTTTGATACTAGTAAAATTACTAATACTATTATAAATATTTTATTTAACGTGTAGCTGCGACGTATCTTACTAAACATATGTCGGTTATAGCGTAAAAAGGAATATAAAGATAAGGACAAGATTGCTTCTGAGTAAGTAATTTTTTAAAATAAAAGCGAACCAGCATAGAGAGCTGAATTAAGTTTACGTTTAATCCCGTCAGCGGCTAATTTTCTTCAAACCGCTTTAAGGTGAAATGCTTTAGAGATTATGTCCGTAAACAGGGTCTTTGACGTAGCATCACAAAAAGTATAACGGCGTCAAACCGCGTGAACTTGGCGGCTTGTAGGGCCGCCTTATGGTATCAAATATAATATTCAATTACAGGTTATCATACGGCTATGGCGCTTCGAATTGAATGGATTATCCGCCACACTTTCAATAACAGAAGCGATATTTTCGACAGCCCGTATATTGCGCTGATGCACAGGCATGGCCACAGCTGTAACGCTTTCAGTCTTGTCAAATACCTTTATAATCTTGCCCATTCATTGCACAGTAGGTCGATTATGTTGACCATAATCAACCCGTAGTGCACGAAAAGCGTCCACGTTTGGATCACCACTTTTGTAGCGGTTTAACTATTTTTACGCGTTCTTCGGTTGTTAAATGATCCATATTTGTAAATGGCAAACCTTTCACTAAATAAAAAAACACCTCGGATGACAGATATTTAACAGCTGCCAGCCTTGCCAGAGCGGCGGTTTAAAAACCCCTGAATGGATAACCCGTTAGTTATGAATGCGATTTCGTTCCCGGATTTTAATTTACTCAAAATTTCAAAGCTTTAGCAAAGCTACAATTTAATGCTTGAATTATTCGCAATTTGTATTGATAGTACGTCGTTGTAACAAAGATTGACATTTGAATCTATGCTTCAATCTAGGCAAGTTAAATAACCCCTTGTGCCATCTATAAGTATAATCGACCGACACGATTGTGGCTTCAACTCCTGATACAAGCATCTACCTTTTTTTAAGCGGCGATTACCTCGATGTGTTTTACGAACATTTCGAGTAGTCCTGTAATCGACGATAGTAGTAAATGCTTTTCAATGACGTTCGGAATCGTCGTAAAATTGTCGGAATTGTCCCGTTGGGTGAGCATAAAAATGGAATGTGTAACCTCACTGAATGTGAGGATCTCTCCCACATCTGTTTAGTTATCTGTCGTGCATTCTACATACTTAAACTTTATTCGGAATTATTGAACATTCCTTTTAAATACTAGGAAAGCCAATGAATGGCAAATAAGTATTTTGGACAAATATCGTACTGAACAAATACGATGAATAGAAATGCAAAATTATCACCATGTCGACACTGTTTCATGTCAATGTGGATTGTATGTGAAGACAAATATTAGTCTGTCATTGACACGTGAACATTCCAGAGAATCCCATGCACGCCATTGATCTTTGCTTATGATTTGCCAGTATCTGCTTGATTGTTGACTCACAGAAACACCTTTATGTACAAAAGTTTAGCCGTGAACTTCAGCCCTTGGATCATATATAATGGTATGCTTGAATAGTTTCAAAAAAAGTGGGTTGGCTTTAGTTATGTTAACACGAAATTCGTTGGAGGCTATTTAAATTTGTTTAAGTCATGTCGGGGTTTTCGCCTGCTAAGTCAGAAAGCAATTACTCAGATAAATTTACAAAATTGATCAAAAATTAGTTTTTCCCCGATTTGTGTAGAAATTACGGGTAAGCGCGTTAAATAAAGAAAATAATAATGTTTGTATAATACAAAAATAATTTTTTTCTTACAAAAGTTAATTTATAAGAAAAATATTGTTTTTATTAACTTAACTATATAATTTAATTTACCAATTTCTAGATATCCGCCAAGTGCTTGAAACCAAATCTTCTGCTCAGAGGGCTTTTACATTTCATACAGCTTAACTTGAAAAATATAAATTTTCGTTACGAAATAAACTAGAATACAAACCTTTAATAAAGGCAATACATCCCAATGTAAGCAAAAATGGATTACATCGTTAATGGGTTATTAATCACACACTTTTTGTATAAATTGTGCTTTCAAATGGTAGAAAAGTGAACAATTTCGATTATGTCACAAATTCGGTAAAGTAAAAATAAATCATTTATTTTTGCGTGACATAATCGGCTTTATTTAGCATAATTAGGATAATCTAATTTATGCAAAATATACACTATTTTGTTAGATAACTTTGTGCTATTTTGAATGTAATTCTATTATACAGGGTTATCCATTTCAAAACTGCCGGTGTGGCAAGGCTGTAAAAATACTAGATGCGCTACAAAGTTCCCGCTGTTTGCCAATGGTTGGCGCCTGCTGTAAGTGCTACTCGATTCTGCCATAACCTAAATGTCATGAGCCAAGCTAAGGCATGTGGTAAACATACCGCCTCGGCACAATAGTGATTTTCGGTTATTATTAGTGATTTTGACGGCATATTCTTTTGGTTGTGTGAATATGTAAGATTTTGTGCGACGGTTCCGTCGCTTGCAAGACGGTGATTTTAAAGTCGACGACCTATCATATGAAGGAAGACGAAAAAACTTCGAAGACACTGAATTGACGCCATTGCTTGATGAGGATCCTTGTCAAATGCAGATAAAGTATTAGCAGTTACCTGCCAAGCCATTTCCAAGCGATTACATGCGATTTCGCCTGTACGTCAGCGACAAAGAAGAAAGGGTTTTTTCATCGTATTGTAGCAGATGATGCAAAATGGATTCATTACAGCAATCCAAAAAAAGAAAGTCATGAGGGTGCCCGGTCATGTTTCTACGTCGTCACCTCGGACGAATATTCACGCTGCAAAGGTTATGCTCTGTATTTGGTGGGACCAGGTCGGTGTTATTTATTACGGGCTGTTAAAACCAAGCGAAACCACCACTGGGAATCGGTATAGACTTCAATTAATGCGATTGAACCGAGCCTTGCGCGTCAAACGCCCGCAATACACGGAGAGGCACGAAAAAGTTATTCTTCAGCATGACAACGCTCGGTCTCACTTGGCCAAGCCCGTTAATATCTACCTGCAAATGCTGAAATGGGAAGTCTTATCCCATCCGCTATACTCTTCAGATAGTGCGCCGTCCAGTTATCACTTGTTCCGTTCCATGGCACACGGCCTGGCTGACCAGCAGTTCCACTCATATGATAACATCAAGTAACGACTATATTCGTGGATAGCCTCAAGAGATGAACAGTTTTATTTTGACGGAATTCTAGCTTTGCCCGAAAAATGGGTAAATGTAGTAGCTAGCGATGAATGTTTTCATAATAAAGTTGAATTTTTATAAAAGAAAAACAGCAAGAACTTAGTTGCGCACCTAATGTTTAAAACTAACAGCGAAATTGGTAGTTCAGATGTGGGCACATTTTGTATATTACGGAGTGATTATGGTCGTCGTAATCGACTTACTGTGCAAGGCATTGTCAAGATTATAAAGAAATTTGAAGAGACATATCATATCAGCTTACGCACTGCCGAAAATATCCCTTCTGTTAGTGAGAGTAGGCGTGTAATCCGAATTTCAATTCATAGTGCTATGGCCGTATGATAAGTGACTTTTTTTGGTCTGCAATTGAAGATTATAAACTGAATTATATGTGGTTTAAACAAGACGGTACCACGAGCCACACAACACTTCCAATTTTGGCTTCATTGCATAAGAAGTTCCCAGGAACCGTAATTGCGCGTTTTGGCGACGCCAATTGATCACCAAGATCATTCGATTTGACGCCGTTTGACTTTTTTTGTGGGGCTACGCCAAAGACCATGTTTAATGGCAAGTTCCAAACATTATAGTGAAATAAAGGATTCATCGAAATCATAGCTTTATGTATGATTTATTGACCTTTACTTTTGAAACCGAAAAAATGGAATATCTCTCCCATGGAAATGCTCGTGCCATGTCCGGAGTGCAAGATGGATGCATAAGAATCTCCCAACCGCGCTCTTGGAGTTTCTGACAAGTGACTATGTGATTTGACGTTTTTCTCATGGAAAACAGTTCCTCCCCTATTGGCCAAAGCTATTGGAGGATTGCTTCCTTTAGATGGCCCAATTGTTGACAGTACAGGTTGGAACAAGGGTTTGGCCATAGGGCAGTTCGTAGCACATCATTCAGTGCCAATCCACCGATCAACCCATTTTATGGCAGTGCTAGCGAAAGTGACCTACTTTTCATCACCAGCCATCATCCGCTTTAGAAATGGGTCGATTTTGTTATAGATCAGCAGCGATGGAAACTTAGTCAATGCGGTTTTTTCTTTTTAATTAACTCATGTGGTAACCAAATATCGAGCTTCTTTCTGTATCCAGCCTTGTTCAAGTGGTTCCAACAATTTTTTTGTGTGTTTAGACAGTAGACAGTGAAACAGTGATTATATGAAGGACGACTTTTTGTGGTGCATCTATAAAATCAAAATTACCGAAACGGAATGGACGAAACCGAAATTGAGAGCGATCGCCTATTGTATAATTTTCATCCGTCTGGCTGAAGAAGAAAAATTATAAAATATTGTACATTTCCTCTTTTTGCTGATGTCCATCTTTGATGCTGTCAAACAATACTGAGTCAAATAATGAAGACTGTAGTTTTTTTGAATACGAAATCTTTTATTTCCAAACGCCATGTAGCGCAGCAACGCCTGATCCCACTTATACAGCGCGAGATACGGATTACTAAAATCATCTATTGGAAAAATAATCGATATATTTTTACTATACTTTAAACTATAAACGATGGATGTGAATTAAGGACATAATGCATGGAATAACGGAAGTAGTAAATATGATATATTATTTTTGTTTTATTTCCAGGCCGAAATTCAGAAAATTATTGGAATGTTGTTGCGACTTTGCTCAGTAACTGATGCATGTTAGAACCCTCTAACGACTAAATTCTCAGTTGTGGAATAGTATCAGTGAAATAGTATAGGGTGATTTTTTAATCGTAGTTTTTTTAAAAATCGAATAAAACACACAAATGTGAGTCATATATTGAAATTTTTTGTTGAAATCGATAAATTCGTCTTTGCTTTTAATTTTTAAAGATAATTTCATGCGGCTCCGTCTCAAAACGTCCATTCGGAAGGTCCAATTTTTCCTCACTTTTTCGAGCATTTCGTCCTGTATTCCACGAATAACACGTGTTATGTTATCCTGTAAGACTTCAATAGTGTTCGGCTGTCCACATAGACTAACGGCTTGACATAACCTCACAAGAAATAATTAAGAGGCGCTAAATCGCAAAAACTTGGGGGCCAACTCACAGGGCCAAATCGAGAGATAAGCTGCTCACCAAATTCATCCCTCAACATATCCATTGTTTCGCGAGCAGTTGCATCGTCCTGTGGCATATTGCATCGTCCTGATGAAACCACATGTCAACCAAGTTCAACTCAGCCAATTGGGGCAAAACAAAATTTCTTGTGGTTGAGTAACACATTCCCAATCGCTGAGAACGGCGACGAATTGATATTTCACGATCGTCATTAACACTGGACGCTACGGCTGCAATATTTTCTTCTGTACGCACTCTACGCATGCGAGCCGATGGTTTTATGTCGAACAAAGTATATCTGGTGCGAAATTTAGAGATAACAGCACGAATTGTTGATTCAGCAAGTCGATTATGACGACCGTATCAAACAAAGCACATTTGCCACAGAGCACGAATTTTGATAATAAATTTCAACGATTTGCAATCGTTGCTCGTTTGTTATTCTTTCCATGATGAAATAGCAGAGTATACTGTACACTTTTCACTTTGACAGATGACGTTTGGACGCCATTACCAACCAGTTCTGACAACCTGAAAAACTTAAATCTTAAAAAAATCACCCTAAGCATCTTCACCTAAATGCGAACTTGTTGAATGTCTGAAGCTAAGCCCTCTATCTCAGAATATGTTGGGGGATATATTTGTTAATATTGTACTTTATTAAATATTCATACAAGTTAGCCTTTAAACTTTGTCTCCTAGGCAATATACTGTACTATTTGTTATATACATATTTTGCCAATATGGACACTACTTGACGCTTTCTTATTTCTACCACCTGAAGGATTACAAACAATCTCATAGTCATGGAATATGCAATATGCTGATATTAGACAATGATATTTATTAATATTTAGAAGACTGCCACAAGTGTGATGTTCTTGTTTGCCATTCACTGCACGCACAAGATTTCAAAATACTTTGGATGTCAGAATATTGTGATACTTTAGCAACAGAAAATCTACTGAAGCAGTTACTAAATATTGTACATCAATTACAATAGCAATTAAAACGTTACATTTACAAAATGGTAAAACGCAAATGTATTAAATTACATTGTAAAACTACGTTGTATCGAAGCCAGTTGGTTGAAGTTCCCACCTAATAGGCATGTAGCAAAATTTGTCTTAGTCTATAGTTATGTGCAATTTATAGTTCTCCTACTATCCGATAGTTCTTCTTTTTAATTTACATAAAACATAAAATCACGCAAACCTCTATTGCGGCTGTTGACCTTTCTAGCCAGCTCGGCCCCCAAAGATCGTGTACGTTTATACTGGTACCACTGGTTACAATTAGATTAAAAACAATTTATCTGGTGCAAAAAAAAAAACAACAAACTGGCCATATAAAAGAATTAAGTGCGGCGAATACAGTACACATATAAAGAGACAGACATGCAGACGAAAAAACACACCGAGAACTTGTCATTGTGAGCGACACCTCATGTAATTGTCTTTGCAATCTGTTGCTGCAGCAACTGACTAAAGATGGAGCAACAGCAACAAAATCAGCCACAATTTAAACAAACAGATGCAAAAACACTCTGAAGAGCTGGCAAATGCTGGAGGTTCTAAATTGAGAAAGTGTAGTGGCAATTATGTACACGCAGTTCGGTATGTTGATGACTTTTGATATCCAACATCCTGATTCTTCGGAGAATATATTGCATTCTGGTATTTTTATTAGGCGATGATTTTAGTTATGATAAGGTTTATATTCTAGGAATCACATAACTATCACTCTGAGTTGAAATTTACGATATGATGGGATCGCAGTGGTAAAACTTACCTCCGTCCAGTAAGAAATTTGGCGAGTATTTGTTTCAACATGGCATCCATATAATAACATCAACCTCACACAAAAAAGGCGAGTACATAGAAGTGATCCAAAAATATAAACTTGGTGGAATTTATTGAATTTAGGCTGAGGGAGCCGGTCATTTATCCAAAGTAAGGAGCCACTGAGGAATACCAGTTAATAAATGTCATTGTAGGAAATCATTAGCGATCTACAGTGGTATGTAACACAAAAAATGTTATGATCAAATTGAATCTCCAAAATTACTGATTGGATTGTCCAAATAGGGACAATTAGATTTCAAAGTGTCAAATTTGACTATCTCGGTTGTGACAAAATTTCGATGTTTGTTTGATTCATGTAAGCGTATAACATGCTACGAGAGCGGTCCCCAAACTGGCCTACTGGAGGACACAAAAAAGTTGGGAACAATTTTCTTTATTTTTCAACATAATATTCTTTTAGTTCGATACACTTTTGCAGTAATTTCAATATATTCTATGCTCTATTTATAGTTAGAACTGTCAATCTCTTTAAAATAGTTATCAACCGCAGACTCCATCTCTCCGCTCCAAATCTTTTAATGCAGAGCCATTTTTTCAAGTTTGGAAATAGAAAATATTCCGGGGGAGTTAAATCTGGCGAAAAAGATGCGTGATGAAGCAATTCGAACGTTAATTCCTTAACTTTGACAATCACAATAGTGAATGTGTGAACTGGAGCATTGTCTTGATGAAACAACACTTTCTTTTTCGCTAAATGCAGCCTTATTCGCTGTTGATAATTTTTCCTTTCTGAAAGTAATGAACAAAAATAATCCCGAGGGCATCCCAGAAAACAAATGTCATAACCTTGCCGACAGATGTAACCGCATTCGCCCTCTTTGGACACGATTTTCCCATTTCAGTTCACTGCGTTGGCTATTTCTTTATATCATGTGAGAAGTGGTGGACCCATGCTTCGTCCATGGTTATAAATCGACACAAAAATTCGGCTTTATTGCGGTGAAACAACACTAAACACTCTATAGAAACATTTTCCCAACGCTGTTTCTGCTCTATTGAAAGCAAGCGCGGCACCCATCTTGCGCAAAGCTTTCTCATCTACAAATCTTCGGTCAATATATAACGTACGAGGTGTGTTCAAAAAATAAGCTGCATTTTCGAATTTCGCGGGCTACGTATATTCGACTTCCGATAATTATTTTTTTTTTTAAGTTGGTACACTCGTCTCGAAGATATGTTGACGGTTTTATCCATATAGCATGTTCAGTTAACGTGTTCGGCAATTTTTTGCTATCGAAAAAAATGAATCAAAAAAGTTGCATCAAATTTTTTGTAAAAAATGGAATTAAGTGCTCAAAAACACTTGAAATGTAGACAGTGGCATACGGTGAGAGTACTATGAGTCAAAACAATGTTTACAAGTAGTACAAACTTTTCACAAAAGATCGAGAAGATGTGAATGACGACACTCGCTCTGGACGTCCCAGCACATCAACAACCGATGAAAATGTTGAGAAAGTGGAGAAAATTGTTATGGAGAATCGTCAAATCACAATTGAGAAGTTGCTGAGGATGTGGGCATATCGGTTGGCTCATGCCATGCTATCTTTTAGGAATTTTTAAGCACGAACCGCGTGACAGCGAAGTTTGGTCCAAAATTGCTGGTGGCGAATCATGGGTATATGGTTATGACATCGAAACCAAAGTTCAATAGTCCCAATGGAAGAATCCAGGAGAGTCAAAACCAAGAAAAGCAAGCCAAATTCGATCAAATGTCACGGGTTTGCTCACTATTTTCTTCGATTATCATGGCATAGTGCATCAGAAGTTCTTACAACAAGGTCGTACAGTAAATAAGGAGTATTACCTTGAAGTTATGCGCCGTTGGCGTGAAGCAATACGAAAAAACGCCCGGAATTGTGGGGAAAAAATTCATGGCTTTTGCATCATGATAAAGCACCCGCTCACTCATCTTTGCTTGTGAGAGATTATTTGGCCAAAAACAATACCGTTATCATGCCTCAGCCACCGTATTCACAAGATTTGTCCCTCAGCGACTTTTTCCTGTTCCCAAGATTGAAGAGACCCATAAAAGGACGGCGTTTTGCGACGATTGGGGAGATAAAACCCGAATCGCTGAGAGAGCTCAAAGACATGTCAGAACTGCTTCGAGGATTGGGAAAAAATGCTGGCACAAGTGTATTATATCTGAAGGGGACTACTTTGAATGAAATAAAATAGAAATTGATGAATAAATAAATATTTTTTGAGAAAAGTGAAAATTCACCTTATTTTAACACACCTCGTATACCACTTTTTGCAACGCCTATGATTTCAGCTAGTTCACGCACCTTCAGCCGGCGATCATCCAATGCCATTTTCTTCATTTTTTTAATCGTGGATGGCGACCACTACGATGTTCGCCTTCCCAGCTCATACGGTCTCGTTTAAACTCTGCTACCTAATATTTCACAGTCATAAACGAAATACCAGACCCTCCAGAGTAGAATGTAGCTCAGCTTTAATATTAGTTGGACTGAAACCTTTAAATATATTGAACTACATAACGGTAACTAATGTTTTCCATGTTTACAAATTCACTGAGATCTTTTACTTTGGATGGCTCAAATAAAAGTAGTAAACAACATGGCGCCTTAAAACATATGTTTTGTAAGGTTGCCACTTTTCCCCAAAATAATTTTTTTCGAGCTGCTGGCATCATCTACACGTCAGTTCGGCTAGTTTTGGGACCGTCCTCGTATAACCACGACTGGTTTGATGATATAACGGTTCACGAGTCCATGGTCGGCTAACTCATATAGCATAAAACTCGTTGCGCCTACAGAGCTTTTTAGCTGTCTTTGTCACAAATGCCCGGCCGAGGAAATTGCGAGGCCTTCGCTATATAAGGGATACAGAAGACTTTATTCTGGTTCCGCAATACTGCAGGTAGCAGGTCTTGTAAAAATCCGCCACACAGATCAGGAAATGGAAACATCTTCTTCCTTGTGGAGGGATGCATCTTCTCCAAGAAGGTCTTACAAAAAGCCTTCAGAAGGTATTATAAAGACACACATCCCTGTTCGCTTCAAAAAGAAAACGTAACAAGGGGAATGCACAATGTTCATGTTACTCACTATTGTCTGGAGTAGCATTTTAAAAGATTTTGCAATGTTCTTCCCAACATGTAAACGGTTTCTCCAACAGACAGGGCCAACATTGAAATTGAATAAAACAACCTGTCAGGTATTAACGAAATTCTTTACTTGTTTGAAAATCCCATGTATGTCATTACGTAGGCAATATAACATTGTTCAAATGTCCACCGTTGTTTCCCACAGTGACACACAATGGCACCTGTGATTCCGCGAAATCCCATTTCAATCACCATGCTGGTTGAGTGTGAGAGATGGCCTGGGTTATGTTTACTTTGACAGCATCGGTGAATAGCGGCTTATTGTCATAGACCGGCGACTTCAGAAAACCTCACAGAAAAAAAGATATCGCATCAAACTTTACTTTTTGAGGATGCGTTACCACTTGGCGAATGTCGTGGGGATTGGCCTCGCTGCAATATATGGAAATACCGTAATTTTCTTTGTTAGCCAAAATGCGCGTCATTGGAAAAGATATTTTTTTGGTTGAAATCTAGGCTTAATCAGCGAATAGGTGGCGTTGTCTACAGTTATTAGCTTTGAGATCCTGCATCAGTTGGATCTTCTACGGTTGAAGGTCCAAGTCCCGGCACAAAATTCGCCAAGTTGAATAACATGCCTCAGGTTTTCTTGCACACTTTCACTATGAGCAGCAATATTCTCAGTCAACCTGGCGTTCTTTTGATGTACTGTTGTTGGCTAATTATTAACCGAACCGATCATATTGAAATCGACCACCAACCATTGAAGACTTGACTTTGAAGTACCACTGCCAAGTTGAAGTCACGGAAAGCCTGAATTCTTATACACGGCGGGAATCGACTGTCTCAGGTTCTCTTGCACACTTTCACAATGAGCGGCAACATTCATGGTCAACCTGGGTTTCATTTGACGTACGGGTGTTAGCTAGTTACTAATCGAACCGATCATATTGAATTAGCTAACCAAGCGTTAGAGATTCCACTTACAAAGGTCACCATCCCTGCCGTGAATGGGCACAACCTGCATAACTTTCGTGTTAACAAACACTAACCTTACACGATGATTTGGCCAGTGACTGAACAATGAAGACCAGACTAGCAATATCTGGAAAACCCGTTAGTAAGCAAACAAGAACGTTTTCTAAATGAGTAAGTCAAGATCAAAATAATCCAGTTTGTTGCATTGCCTTACTGAATGAGTAAAACTTATCGTATATGTAGCAGCATAGAGAAGAAATTATACAAAGAAATTGACTCGGTCGCATAAGATAACCTTCCTGTCTCGAGCGAACTAAATGTCTCCAACGTTTGAGAGGACGATTGTTATTGCGCCTGGATGCATCAAGTGGAGTTATTATAGATACCAGTGCCATCGGGTTTATGTAGCAATAAACGGTAAATACCGTGGACTTGAACCAAACTTTCACTAAGCTCTGTGAAACAAAAAAACTCTGCTTCAACCTACCAGTCGAAATTTAGTTTGCTCGCTCCTACTGAGAATGTCATTGGTTTAATGTAGGTAATAAAAAAAAGCAAATAGCATGGACTTAAACCAAAATGACGACAAGTTCCGTCAGACGAGAAAATGTGCTTAAATTTATTAGTCATTCATTTTACCTTTCGGCAGTAAGCCAAATGGAGAATAATGCAGGGATTGCGACTCGCGCACTCCATACCAGACTAAATGTCCCCAATGTTTTGTGACACAACTTATATCACGCCTGAAATCATGCCACCGTGTCATTCAAGAGGATATTGACATTGGTTTCATGTAGTTGATAAATGGTAAATTCCATGGACTTGAACCAAAACGATGTCAAACTCTGCTTGAACCTACTAGCCGGGCAATTTATTTTTTGGAGCCCAGAGAGAATTTGAATCTCTATATTATTCTTCACTGTGCTTACTGCTAAATGAATCCGAAAATAAGTTTGAGATATTTTTACAAGACTTGTAGATTACTCGACTGCGCGAAGAGTTCATTCATTACACACATCGATGTGACCGTCGCTCAAAGAATGATAAATGGTTGTGTTGGACCTACCTACATATATATAACCCACGATCATGTGCGTGACAGTTGCTAGCATTACTTGTCACGTTACAGTTGGTCCTACCAGTAAGATGTGTTTTCGCTGTTTGCCTCAAAGCGTAAAAAATAAAAAAATAAAAAAAATGTTGCGGGAATCGTAATACAGGGTAGCGCATCAATTGCACTACAATAAAAAATTCAAATAACTTTTTTTTAGCAATGTATTTCATTTATTTCTTTATATTGTATATAAAATTCAATTTTATTTTATATAACTTATTGGTTTTGAATATAACAGACCGTAAATGACCTCCATGCTCATTCACACATATGCGACATTTGATCAAAAAATTAGTCGTTGCGGGCTGTAGAGTTGAAGTCGGGAACGCCTCAATTTTTGTTTTAATGGACTGTTTCAGTCCAGTCAAATTCCTTGGTTTCTTGCTGAACATAACCATATAAAAAAAGTCTGCTGCAGCCAGGTTACGTGGCCTTGGGGGCCAGCGGAAAGTGGAGTTTTTGGATATTAGTTTGTTTGGGAATTTTCGCTGGAACACCGCCATAACCGGTGTACAGTTGCTTCAGCTTGTGGATACGTCTTCGGCGCAGTTCTGGGTAAAAAAACCCCTTCAACATCTTTAAATAACGGTCTCCATTGATAGCTACTGTTACACCGAAGCATAATTCGTGTGCCGCCCTCTACAAGAAATGCCAGAAAGGTAAGCTTAGCCCAGATGTGCCATTCATGCATCGGCATATCCAAAGTCTACAGGCTGTAAACAAAACACGTTCAGTGTTCGATGCACCACTAAAAGGCACTTCTGCGATGCTCTTGGCTTTTTCTGTACCCCTGAGTTCCACAAGATGTTCAAATTAAGCCACCCTAAGAAAACACAACTTTTTAGAGTTCCTTGACCTTCTAGTTGTTGAGCAAGACAAAATTTACTATTACGTTTTCATTTTCAGTTCTGTGGCTTAGACTTCCATTTCTTATACAAGATCATTGACATTTTGGTTTCAAGTCGGAAATGAAAATATCTTCCTCTCGCTGGAGGGGTGAGGGAGGGACGTTTACAAAGGAACTTTATGACAACAAATAAGAAAGAAGAGTTCATTTACTTTACGGCACCAATGAAAGCATGCGCCAGAGGATCCCACATTAGTCAGTAGTTGTTAGCAACAGTGCTGTTGTTGGCACTGCCATTGCTGTCATCGTAATTGTTGTTGTTCTTTGTGCGCACAAAATGGAAATAATGACACATAGGCGCATCTGCTTTGTTTGGACGATGAGAAGAAGAAGAAGAAGATGACATTACAGGGATCTGAACGTACCTTCACCTCATGTCATATGAAAGTACGAACACATCATTGTGTTCCGTCTCTAACGTTGCAGGGGGTTAAAATCACACAGACATCCCGACATTTCTAAAAATTTCTTGAAATTCTAGATGGGGAAAGCCATGGCGTGAGCGTGTGAGTGTTAATGTAAATCTTAAGGAAGTTTCCCAATTTGTTGGGGGGTCTTCCTGCCTTAGGCGCAATGTTGCTGGTTGTTCGCTGCCATCGTCCGTCCGGCAGCAACATGTGATGCAAGGTGGGCCACTCGGGGGTGAGGCGAGGATGTGAAAATATGTTTTAAATGAAAGCAAACTGATTTGAATGTGTGTTGGATGCACCAACTAATGCTGCAGATTTACCCGCCGCATTTTCCCTACCATTTCCTAAGTTACATGATCGCCAAGAGCAGCTGTTGTGATCATGATAATGATGTTTGGGGAATGAACACGAAATATTGAAGATCTCATGCTGGGGAGCTGCATAAAGTCTTGGTATTGGGGGAAAATGATCGTGGTATTTGGTGGTGGCATGGGTGGTGGTTTTTCAAAGCTATGTAAAATTTACATTGGGGTTTTTTTCTAAACTCTAAGAACGAAAGTTCCCCCAACGAACTGAAAACATTTAAACGTATTATGGCAAATTCTTAATAGATAAAAAATTTACATTGTTTTACATTTTGTTTTCGCATCTTATGCCAAAGGAGGCATTCACCTTTTACGCCGGGAATTAAATGCGAAGGCGGAAAAGTTGTCTTCGGTACAGTTGTGTTCTACTAACATTTTGCGCTGTATTAACATTTATGTATGTTTATATAATATTAATTTTAATATTCTTGTAATAATGCCGTATTCTATGCTCTAACTCACAAACGCCCACGCCTAGCATATTCCAAAGAGCGTGTAAAAGTTTCTTATTATAATCTGAATAAATCATGTTGGCGTTAGTTACGATTTATGGGATTATGATTTAAAACTATTTTCCAGATGAATAGATAGCAATGTGCCTAAGCTTTCTTGAAGACATCTTCCGTTTCCAGGGGATTATTTGTTTCGCCAGTCAACATAGAAAAAAAAACATTAATTGTTAACCTTCGAAATACGATTTGAAAATTACGTAGCCAAACATATTCAGGAAGTATAATTTGGATGTCCAAAGCTCTTAGCAGACGCGTTGATGGCCGACAATTTAATTACCATTTAAGTGGCTGACACAGAGAGCAAAAAAGCATAAATTTTTGTCTGAAATATTTCCGTATTGAATTTTTTGTATTATATGATTTATAATTGGATATTAAATTGTGAGTCAGGACTTCACAAATGTACATTCACTTCATATTTATAAGGGGGAACAAGCAATGAATGTACACAGACTAATCGAAACCGAAAAATTGATAATTAGGAGGGCGGTTCCAAAATTAGTCACAAAAAAGTTTCTTTATTCTTCAACATAATCTTCTTTTAACTCGATACACTTTTTCCAGCGATATCCAATAGCTTTTATACCCCGTTTATAGTAAGAACTGTCAAACTCGTTAAAATAGCCATCAACCGCAGACTCCATTTCTTCATCGTTGGCAAATATTTTACCACCGATTCATTTTTTTTTAAGTTTGGAAACAGAAAATGGTCAGAAAGAGCTAAATCTGGCGAATAAAGTGCGTGATGAAGTAATTCGAAATTTAATGCGTTAATTTTGGCTATACCAATAGTAGATTACTTCGTTTTCGCCAAATATGGCTTTTTCCATAATTTCATAACCTAAACGCTGCAGTAAAATTGTACAATATTCGCCGTTGTTGGCTTTTCCTTCGTGAAAATAACCAATAAAAATAACCACATGCGCATCCCAAAAAAACGGACGCCAGGATCTTGCTGCAGATAGAACCGTCTTCGCCTGCTTTGGTCACGACTCTCCCATTTCAGTCCACTTTGACTGTTCCTTTGTCTCAGGTGGTGGTGGTGAAATGGTGAACCCATGCCTCATCCATGTTTATAAATTATAATAATATAATAATATAATATATAAAAATAAATAAATAAAAAAAAACAAAGCAAAAATTTGGCTTTAATGCGGTGAAACATCACTAACACATCTTCACGACGCTGTTTTTGCTCTATTGCAAGCAAGCGCTTCACCCATCTTACGTACAGCTTTTTCACAGCGCTTTTTGAGATGCCTACCATTTCAGCACCTTCAGCCGATGGTCATCCAATACCTTTTTGTGAATTTTCTTAACCGTGTCTGGTGTGGACACCACAAATGGTCGACGACAACGGTGTTCGTAGTACGGCCTCGTTTAAGATCTGCTGTCCAATATTTTACAGTCGTAAACAAAGCAGCAGACTCTTCCAGAGTAGAATCTAGCTCGGTTTTAATATTGGTTTGACTGAGACCTTTCAAATGAAAATATTGAATTACATAACGGTGACCAATTTTTTCCATGTTTACAAATTCACTGAAATCGTTTACTGTTAATGGCTCAAGTAAAAATACTAAACAACGTGGCGCCTTAAAACTTAAAAGCTTGATTTAAAAGCTTCCCACTTTTCACCAAAATAATATTTTTCAAACTATTATACTATTATTCGTCTATTATACGTCCCAAGTACAGGGTGTCCGCCGGGAAGGTATGCTCCTTTGTTTGTTTATAATTTTTGATTTAATGAAAGAGAATGGATCTTATATTGATAAATGTTTTATTTAATGTCGGCAATTATGTATGGAATACAATATCAGATAAATATCCGCCTCTGTTAGCCTCACAAATGCGAGACCTTTTGAGCATATTTTTCATTACATTCTCACACATTTCACGCGGTATTTCATTAATTTCATCACGAATGTTTTGTTTGACTTGTTCAGAGATCCCAACAAAATTTAGTCCGGAGCAGTCAAATCAGCCCACCGTGAATTCCAATCAACATCACCATTTATTGAAATAACCTGTTGTGGAAAGAGGTACCGCAGCAATTGCGATGCGATGTGGCACCGTCTTGTTGATACCACATATTAATCAAGCTCGAAACATGCAGTTCTGGCTTTAAAAAGTTTTCAATCATATCACGATATCGCTCCCCATTTTCAGTTTCAAAGAAGTAAGGTCCAATGATTCCTCCTGACCAAATTGCACACCAGACTGTCACTTTTCATGGATGGAAAGGTGACTGATGAATAATTTGAGGGGTTTCCACTGCCCAGAACCGACTATTCTGTTTATTCATATATCAATTCAAATGAAAATGTTACTCGTCCTTCATGATTCATTCATGAAAATCGGGGTTGTCGTGGGCGAACTGTAACATACTATTGGCATTTGTACGGCGGCGTAAATGGTCTTGAGGAATCTTAAATGGAAACAAATACAAATTCGTGTGCAAAATTGTGGCCAAAGATGTTCTTTGAAGATTAAGGTTGATGGATTGTTTTGAACACTTTTTCGAGCAGCACTAATGTTTTCAGACGATCTTGCAGTACGTTGTGGTCCATGCTTAGCCCCTATCAGCTATCAGCTACAGACCCTCTTTCTTCGAAATCGTTCACTACACAATAAATAGCGTGTCTTGTTGGCACGTTGTTTCTCCCGAAAATTTCACGTAACTTTCTCATCGTCACAGTAATCGATGATAGATTTTAATAAAATGTTTTAACGATGAAAACACATTGGTTTTTCGAATATTTTTCCATAATAAATTTGCCACGTCTCTACTTCACGACTGCCAAATATGAACTGTCAAGACTAACGTTTACCAAACTGGCGGCAAAACAAAGTAGTACATATACTTTCCCGACAGACACTCAGTATATTGCAAACCAATCGGAACATGCCAGCACCTACTGAGATATTTTCCACTGATCATTGGCAATTCTTTGGGCGACACAGCACCCGCAAAGTGCTAAGAGAACCATCGTTTGTTCTAAGTTTTGAGTATAGAAAGCACTTTGATCTACTGTCAGTCAAAAAAGAGTTGAAATCTTTTGTCCGTCTTTTGACGCCAGCCAATTGACTTATGCAAAATTTATAAAACAAACAGAATTTACAAACAAATTCTTCTTATTTACAGCACATTCTTAAGAAACAAATTTTTTGTTTGATTTGCCAATTAAGTCATTATCAATGGTGTTTACGAACAACAGGTAGTAAAGCAGTAATTGTACACACTTCGTTTTCGAATAAAGTGGTCAAATGATCCACTTTTACAAGAAACTGATTTTCGGGTTATTTAAAAAATTTCTCTTCGACCAACAAAATTACAAGCTAGTCGCTTCTATTCTGCTTTTCTGCATGAACCAAAATTAAACTAAATCAGTACAAAAATTTTAGCTAATTGAACTGTTTTACATACGAGTATGTATGTTGATCCTTTATTTCCAACAGAACTGTTTCAAGATTGCTTCCAATAAAGCCACTTACATGCTTAAAAATAGTAATAATAATTACGCTGCTATTGAAAAAATAATGATTTAAAATAATGTTTGAAATGTAGGGCACAAAATGTTATGGTATGAACCCTAAATAAAGTATTATATCATGCAGATGTGCACTTCCTCTAAGTTTAATATAATTTAATGTATTACATTAATTAGCTAAATGTGAGTCGCTAAGGTATTATATTTTAAAATTTAAATGTTCACTACCAGATCCTAAAAATAAATTATTCTAGAAAAATGTTTCCGACAATTTAATGGCATAACAACAGAAAAGCACAACATAAGTAGTACTGAATGGTTGTCAAATTGCAAGTACGTGTCTCTAATGACAACTTAGTGTCAAATTCTTTGGTGTTTCATTACAATTTTTACTACAACTGAATAAGTAGTTGTGGTAAACATTGTGATGCTTGGTAAGCTCTATTTTTGTCATCGCAGACCAGCGATTATTTGTATAATTTTATTTTGTGTTCAGAAAATAAGTCTTACTTTCTGAGTTTTATATTTTAACCTAATAATTATGATTGTTTTTAAATTATAGCTTAAATTATAGCTTATTACAAAAAATAAAAGTCGATAAAAATAGTGCAAATGCTTTTCCATCATATTTCGTAATTTCCCGCTTTAAAATAAAAATTTCCCACTGTAAAATATTATAGTATACTTGACATCATTTTGGTTTAGTTTCCTCAAAGTGACTAAATATTCATACTAATACTTACTAATAATTTTAAACATTTGATAAACCAAAGCTGCACAAATCCTTCTACAACGTGGGCCATGGCGATCATTCACTTCTGATGATTGATTTTTAAACAAGAGGCGCCCCCTAACTCCCGTTACATAATATGTCACATGAAAAAGGTTCTCTAATTTTTTGCATATCTTTTTCGGTATCAGATTTTTCCTTGGTTATCACTAACGTTTCCTCCAACAACGTTTTCCACATCTATATATATAAAATTGTTGCGTTACTACGTAAAAATGAACAAATTTGGTACCATCAAATGGCAAGAGCTACAATCCTTATTCTTTATTCCCTCTGTAGCGAAAACATGCGGTAAGAATAGGGCAAAAAGGGACAAAATCAGGCACTTCGCCCTGCTCAAATGGCCAAAGCTAGAATCATGGAAATTGGTGTCCGTATTCGTCTTACAGAGTAAACACTCTGTAAGAAGTGGGTTTTCGAAATTCGGGATAAAAAATAACAAATCGAGTACCATCGCCCAGTTAAAGTGGCTACAGCTAGAATCATGAAAATTGGTGTCTACAATCCACTTCACACAGTTTAAGAAATCAAAGGAAGACAAATCAGGTACCATCACATAACTTCAATTGCTAGAACTAGTGTCATGCAGATTGGTGTCCATGTTTTACTTCCTAATTAGGCAGGCAAGAAGGGGTTTTTAACAATGCAAACTTTTATGGATAAAAGTATAAAACAGTATAAAAAGGGACAAATCGCCCAGCTTAACTGGCTCAAGCTAGAATCATGGAAATTGGCGCTTATACCACCTCTTTAGATTAGACGCGCTGTAAAAACAAATCTTTTAGAGCGCATGCTTTTAGTTACTTTCATATACCTCAACCCAAGATTCTTTGCGTTGGAGTAAAAGTGTGCGAGTTTCCAGAAGGGATGTGATTAATTGCTAAGTTTTTATCAAAAATTGATCTGAATTAAAGCACAAAATGAATGCGCTTACACAACATTTACTTATTGTAACATTTCTTGACTACAACTTAAGAACAAAAACTCATGTGATTATCAGGGAAACACGTCATTTTTTGGTTGCCAGTAATTCAGACATAGTTAATTATCATTTTTACTGCTTATACAATATTGCAACATACAGTGCAAGCGTTGAAGGATAGCTTCGATTCAACAGTCGACAAAATTAACAATAATACTTCTACCATAACACCAAGAGAGGCAGGAAACAATCGGGCAGATGCCCGATCGAAGTCTCAGTATCCAATACCGAGGATTGAGATCCACTGTGAGCGATGAGCTAAATCTTGGCCAGATAAGTGTGCGGATGTCCATTTTTCTGTTTCAAAATAATAATAATTTCGATGAAACTTTTATTTCATTATAACGCAAGAACCTTGCCATTATGTTCGAAACAAAATGTTATTTAAATGACTACATCTGGATTCGTTACAGCAGTTTCTCTTCAGGTTTCTCAGCGCCATTTTAGAAAAAATACGTCCCAGTGACACCTCCGGACTATAATGCGCACCAAACAGTCACTTTTCCCGGATGCAATGACTTTTCGACAATCACTTGTGGGCTCTCCGAGCCCCAACAATTTTGCTTGTTGACGTTGCCATCGAGTGAGAAATGAGCTTCATCGCTGAAGAAAATTTTGAGTCACCACTTTTGTAGTAAGTTTTAACTATTTTTACGCCTTCTTCAATTACAACCCAATAAGTCTTGGTTAACGAATAACTAATAAAATTCTTGGAAAAAATGGTTAATAAAACTGATTATTTTTCAAAGTTAGATTTAGTTCTTGTACGAGCATGTTTTTCACACTGGGCCAACTCGTTCCTATTGTGGCCAATACGAGCCACAACATCAGAGATGATGAACAGACTTATAGCCCACATATGGTGTGATCGCGTAAAAAATTAAGAGATTTGATGGCCTTTTCCAATATCTGTCCAATACCACTACACATAGCTTTAATACATATCTAAACGGTACACTTGCTTATAGAACACTTAAAACGATCCCTAATGGATCGATCCCGCCTACCTGTGGTCTATAGTGAAGAGGCCATTGTATCAATCATTCTCTCATCATACTTTATATATCGATCTGGCCCAGTTTCCGCATGGAAACTAATATTTTTGAGTAAGTATTTTCTAAAAACATAAATTTTAATAAATTGTTGAAAATTTAAAGCATTTAATGTTTTATATATATAATGGTCAGTATTTAAAAAATGAGTTATGAGTTGGAATCAGGGACTGTCGGCGAAACGAAATCAAATACGAAAATAGTTTTGATTAGTTTCAGTTTCTGGAATCTAAATCCAAAATATGCAAAATATTTATTCTGATTCCGGCAAGCGAACCAAAATTGTATAGAATTTCATTTCTGTTTCATACATCCAAAACGATATTACAAGCCTTTTTAATTTTTATTCATACAACCGAAACGGAATTAGAAACAATTTTGATTTTGATTCAGTTTATGAATTGGTTTATTTGCATTTCATTCAATTTTTGAGCAGCTGATACATTTTTTCATAGTCTGATATTACAGATTCGAAAATAAATTATTTGAACTGTCTTCGCCCTTTTCTTTACCAAGAAACGAAACTTCATTTCAGTTCAGTTTTGATTTAGATTAAGAAGCGAAGTTGCATAAAACTATATTTTGGTTTTAGTTGCTCGAATCAAAATATCTGTTTCATCACGTTTCCGTAGAGAAACAGAATCAATGTAGGTTTTTAATTTAATTTTAGGTAAGAAAAAATTAATCAGTATACGAAGCAAACCGTTGTTTCAAATGTGAATGGGAAACAAATTTTTAGTGTACTTTAAATAAACTTAGAATGTGCGAACTGAAAGGAAAATGCATTTTCTTGCAAGTCAATGTTTGGAAAGATTTTCTTCACTTAGACGCGAGTTTGGTCCTTGTATGGGACTAGACTTAGCCTGTCTGCATATATGATAAATACTTATGCCAAATTTTAGCCCCTTGAACCAAGCATTGTGATCTTTTTCGTCCTTAACCCGTCCTTTCGTCCTTCTTTACAAAAATGCAACTTTATTATGGAAACATATTTACAAATGACTCATTGAAAGTAATGCCCTTCGCTAGCCACTACTTCTTCCCATCTTTCTGGCAAAACTCGAATGCCGCCACTGTAAAATTGTTCATCTTTTGAGGGTATCCACGCATATAGACAGATCTTGAGTGGAACTGTTGATCAGCCAGACCGTGTGACATCGAAAGGAACAAGTGATAATCGGGTGGTGCAATATCTGTAGAATATGGCGGATGGGGTAAGACTTCCAATTTCAGGGTTTCCAGGTAGGTTTTAACCAAGGCCGGGTGTTGCCATGCTGAAGAATAACTTTTTCGTACCTTTCCGTGTACTGTGGGCGTTTGACGCGCAAATCTCGGCTTAATCGCATTAATTGAAGTCGATACCGATCCCCAGTGGTGGTTTCGCTTTTATTCGCAGCTCGTAATAAATAGCACCAGCTTCCACCAAATACAGAGCATAACCTTCGCAGCGCGAATATTCGGCCGAGACGACGACGTAGAAGCATGACCGGGCAGCCCCGATGACATTTCTTTCTTTGGACTGCTGTAATAAATCCGTTTTTCATCACCTGATACAATACGATAAAGAAAATTCTTCCTTTTTTGTCGTTGAAGCAGTTATTCACAGGCGAAAAAACAACGCTCAACGTCCCTTGGTTTCAACTTATAAGGAACTCAAGTTCCGTGCTTTTGAATCATTTCCAACGCATGCAATCGATTGAAAATGGCGTGGCGGGCAACTCCTAATACTGAAGCAAACTTTACCTGCTTTTCACACGGATCCCCATCAAGCAATACAAACAATTCATTGTCTTCGAAGGTTTTTCGTCTTCCTTCACGCGAACGGTCGCTAACATCAAAATCACCGTCTTTAAAGCCGTTTTCGTCGATTGAAGGAAGAAAATCAATACTTGCCGCATATGACGATTATTTGACACAAAATCATACATGGTCATACAACCAAAAGAATATGACGTCAAAAGAAAATCATTATTGTGTCGAGGCGGTATGTTTACCACATGACTAAGCTTGGCCCATGACGTTAGGTAGAATCGACATGCACTTATAGCTAGCTATTGCCCTTACAAAGATTGACTAAATTTAAAAAATGGGATTTCTTTTGGATTTACTTTCAACAAATTTATTATTTGGCCGTTAATTGAGAGAAATATACGTAAGTTAGTATTGTTAAGATACCGGGTATTAGCATCCAAGTTCATTTATTTTTTAAGGAATCTCTAAGATTGTGAGCCAAAGCTTGCCATACAAGGGCTGGCAAATGCAAAAATGGACATTTCCCCCAATGTCTCTTTTACAACAATTATAACTTATACTCAAAAAGGACCACCACCACCGTGAACTTTCTAACAGACTGCCATAGCTGTTTGCGTCGATATGCCATAACAAGGAGACGAGGTGAACACGCCCACGTACCAAAATGTTACACAAGATATTATAGCTCACAAGTGATATTATTGATATCAATTGATCGAGTAGGGAAAAACTTGACCATAAATGAAATTGTTTTTTAGTTTGTTTTTACAATTTGTTTGTTAATTAACAACTACAGAGGGTAGCATATACGTGATTCCGGTTACACATGAGTAATGGGTGGCTGTAGATCTCTTTCAGTGAGTGACTATGTAAGTTCACGCGGAAGCTCACTGAATGTGAGAAGCTCTCCCATATCGCATTCATGGGATCCGAGGGAATTAGTTTTTGCACGTTTATTCCATTATTTCTAGATTTTAGCAAAAGAACAAAGATGCCAACAAATATTCATTAAATAATTCCATGGAAATTCTAAATTTATTATAAAAACTCCCGACAGTTCGAATATTTCTCGCCGCCATATCTTTAGTTCACTTAACAAAGTACAAAGTCCACCATCAACATTTAAAGAACGTCTACATTCTGGCATGATTTTGCCACTTCACTTGACTTTATTTATAGATTTTAGATGGCGTCTAATTCTAACAACTAATCAAACACCAAAAACATTTAATAATGTGCTAACATATCGTATTCGCATAAGATGTGTTGCTAATTGCAAAAATAGCCACCGAGCATCGTGTAGACATAATTTGTAGGTTTGTATGTGCGCTGGTTTGAATAAAAGGGACAAAAATTGCAAGAAAATTGTACTTGCTTTTTTCTTAGGAGAAGTTTTTTTCTCCTAATTTCCAGAAAACAGTGAAAGTGAATCTAAAGTCTAAAACTAAAATTCAAATTATGTCCATATGTAAGGAGTTGTTATCTATGCAATATAATTTCTGGAATTCATATGGCGTGGCGTAGTGATTTGGGGTAGTGATTTAGGTTTTTGTACAAACATTTGTGTGTGCAAAGGTTATGGGCAAGGTGGGTGTAGTATTTTGATGATTTGAAAACAACGTGGGGAAATGTTTCAGTAACAGAGCTAAATGGAGAAAATAATCATGAACAAAAGTTATTTAGTGCAAAAACTAAAATTACGCACAATTGTTTCCCAACAATTTATTGGCTTGTCTCGTATAATTGCACATTATGCATATCCTGGAAATAGAAAACAAATTTCTTTGCATTCCATGAATGAGATTTGGGGATCTTCTCACTGGGAACTACTGTAACGGAGCTCTAATCTTAAATGAAATCATCTCGCAATGGTTTGTCAATATATCCTGGAAGCAGACATACAGTACAAATTGAAACACAGCACCTCTATGTTCATCGTGAAGTTGTCTTATGCTATCCGATATGGAAGGCCATCGCTGAACGTCAAGCTTTGCGAATAATATATCGATATTGTAGCATTTAAGCGCATCAAAAAGCGGGGAATGCATGTTATGAAAATGAGCGGAGCATAAAGTTTACGGCAATGAAATTGATGGAAGGCACAGAAGAAGTTTATCAAGATATATTTAAAAGAGGTGAAATATAGGTCCTCTATCACATCTTACAGGAGAAAAATGTAGAAGGCCACATAAATTGGAATCTTTTAATTTATGCAGTTAAGAACTGAGGTTGTCCTTAGGCTTTGTATACGCATACGATATCTTGCAAAAATGCAGAGGTAACGCATTGATTATCGATTTTTCGATTATTCGGTATTAAATATAAGAATCGGATTACCATAATGTTGTGTTTACTTTGAAATATATTTATATTATATATAATATTGAACGCTGTAGATATTGGGGATGTGCGATTAATCGGTTAATCAGACTTTAACAACACTGTAATTAATCAAATAATAGATAACCCAAACATTCAGATTATTCGAATATATAGGTATGATTAATCAATTAATAAGTAATAAAGTAAAGTAATAAAAATAAATAAATAAAAAAGCAACGCATATTTTGAATGACAAAAAAACACAAAACTTGAAATATTCAATTATTCAAATTCCATGGTTAACCAATTGTTCGATTAATCAATTAATTGTGAGTTTTGAATAATCAAAATTGTTATTAATCGATTACTTCGAATGTATGATCAATCAGTTAATTGATTAATCTAGATTTTGGAATTGGGGTTTCCGATTAATCAATTAATCGCACCTACCCACTACATATACAGGGTGATCTTTTAAGAACTAAGTTTTCAGGTTGGCAGCACTAGTTGGTGATGGCGTCCAAACGTCATCTGTGAAAGTGAAAAGTGTACAGTATACTCTGTCATTTCATCATGGAAAGACTAACAAACGAGCAACGATTGCAATTCGTTGAAATTTATTATCAAAATTCGTGCTCTGTTACAAATGTGCATCGTTTGATACGACCATTTTATGGTCGTCTTAATCGACCTGCTGAATCTACAATTCGTGGTGTTATCTCCAAATTTCGCACCAAATTTACTTTGGTGTAGTCAAAATCCAACCACTAATTAAATAACTCAACGAAAAAGTAAATGAAGGATACATTCTTAAGGTACTAAACCACAATAAAGTGAAAATACTACCCAAAACCCCGGAATTCTTTTCGAAAATTGTGAAAGTTTTGGAAAATAAAAATACAGAATTTTACTTTTATAAATTGAAAGAGGAAAGAAATTTTAAAGCAGTGTTAAGAAATCTCCATTATTTGACAGATGCGGAGGATATTGTTGATGCTCTTAAAAATTTAGGACACAACGTCAAATATGTCCATAATATAAAAAGCAGGTATACCCAACTTCCCTTGTCATTGTTTAGGATTGAATTAGAGCCCCATGAAAACAATAAGGATGTATATCAAATTAAAAGATTGCTTAACACGATCGTGTCTTTTGAACCCCCTCGACCAACGAGGGAAATCGTACAATGTTCTAATTGTCAACACTATGGACATACTAAGGCTGGGTGCCATAGAAAACCCAAGTGCATTAAATGCGCTGGAGAGCATCTATCAATAAATTGTTCTCGAAAAGCTCCAACTGCAGATGTAAAATGTGTTTTGTGTGAGGGAAATCACCCCGCAAACTATAAAGGTTGCCAGGTCTATCAAAAGTCCATTAACCCCAATAAAACCCCTTCGGCCAAAAGAGCCGATAATTCTGTCCAGCACAAAACAACATCTCGCGTTGTTTCTGATAAAAATGTTACCTTTAGGCAACCTCCTGGTTATTTCCCCGTTTTACCAGGCCCTCGTAAAGCTGACAATCAGCCTGACAAACACCCCTCGTCAGGCCCGGTAGAGTGAGCCCCTATTATTGCTGAAAAGAAACCTGGCACCCCCTTGCTAGGCACTTTTCCCAGCTTAGGTGCAAATTACCCGGCACCTCTACCAGGCAAGGCCGCCGAAAGGCGTCATGGATTCACATATGCAGAAACCGCTAGAAACGGAAACAATCCAAGGCATAATATAAGAGAAACTGACACAAATCCAACAGAGAGCATATTGATCACTACACTCACTGATGAATTCCGCGAAATGATGGCGGTAATGAAGCAGATGATGCAGCAAATGACTGCTATGACCACAATGTTGGTAACTCTAATGTCTAAAATGCCATAAATTCGATCGATTGATAATAGTCTTGTGGAATGCAAACGGGTTATCTAAACACAACCTGGAAGTCAAAACACTTGTAGATATGCATAATATCGACATTCTGCTACTACAAACTACAAATTCTATCACACAATACATCCAGATGGTACAGCACATGGAGGCTCTGGAATACTTATAAGAAACAACATAAAACATTATTTGTCAAACTCATATGCAAGGGCAGAAATACAGGCCACAACAATTGTGGTTGAAGATTGGTATCTCCGCTGTATATAGTCCCCCCATACACAAAATAAGTTGTAAAATGTACAAGGAGTTTTTTAAAACCTTTGTCACAGGTGGCGACTACAATGCCAAAAACAGGGGGCTCTATGCTAACAACAATAAAAGGTCATCAACTTCAATATGCAGCTGAATCAATGAACCTATACATGGTATTAAGTGCACAACCGACTTATTGGCCAACAGACTGTAGCAAAATCCCCGATTTACTAGATTTTTGTGTGACAAGAGGTATTAAGAAAGAGACAGTGCTGACCACACCCCGGTAAAGGTAACTCTGGGCAGAAAAATATTGCCTGCATCAAGAAATTGTGTACTCCATAATAAACGAACTGACTGGAATCTCTTTCGACATTTGGTAAAAGATATGTAAATATACACATCGCTTTAAACTCAGATAACAATATAATAAATGGAATTGAGCGGTTTAATAATATTATCCAACAAGCAGCTTGGAATTCTACCCCTTTGAATGAAAAAAATATACCCGAACAGAACAAAGTTCCATTGAGTATAAGAGAGAAAGTGGCTGAAAAGAGAAAGGCAAGAAGAAAGTGGCAGAGAACTAGATATCCGCCCGATAAAACGGTTCTAAATAAGTTTACAAAAGAACTCAAAGAGGTCTTAAGTGTAGAGGATAGTAGAAAAACTGATAGGGATCTGGAAAATTTAGATGCAACTGCAGCTACCGACTACTCTCTACTTAAAGTAATAAAGCGTACGAACAGGTCCATACAACTCGATCCCCTATTCGAACCATAGAGAAGACAAGGGCTAAAAGCGATTCTGAAAAAGCTGAAACTTTCGTCTGGAGAAAGTGTTCGTACCTAATGAACAACATGGTAATGCACTTTTTTAAATGAGCGGCACAACATTCTAAACGAAGACTACCAGATGGACGTGCCTATTATACAATTTTTGCGATGTTAAAAATATAATAGCTGATTTGAAAGATCGAAAAGCACCGGGATATGACTTAATCACTGCTAAAGTCCTAAAAGAACTGCCTCAGGAAGGCTTTTAGCTTCTAACAAGAACATACTATGCAATCATTTTAAAGTTGTACATCCCGTCACAATGGAAAATATCCCAGGTGAAAATGATACGAAAACCAGGAAAACCACCTGAAGAAACCTCCTCTTATAGGCCCATAAGCCTCCTACCTAACCATCAAAAGTTCTCAAAATTTTATTTATCCGAAGATTAAACCCTATAACAAAGTCCAAAAAACTAATACCTGATCACCAATTTGGTTTTAGACAGGGACATGGGACGATTGAACAGGTTCATAGATTAGTTGAACTGATAAATAAATCTTTCGACTCGAAAAAGTATTGCAATGCGGCATTTCTGGACATTTCACAAGCCTTTGATAGGGTATGGCACGAAGGTTTATTATTCAAATTGAGGAAAATGTTACCCACGAATTTCTTCATTTTTCTGAAATCTTATTTATCTGAACGAACCTTTTTTGTTAAACACGGTGAAGACATGTCGGACATGCCTAAATCGCATGCGGGAGTACCTCAGGGCAGCATTTTGGGTCCTATCTTATATCTGATTTTCGCTTCGGATCTACCCATAGAAGAAGGGACTCTTGTCGGAACGTTTGCAGCTGTTCTTGCCACTGACGTCAACCCGGATCAAGCATCTAGAAAATTGCAAAAACATCTCGATACCATAACAAAATGGCTGCAGAAATGGAGAATAAAGGCAAGTGAAACGAAATCGGTTCAGGTAACGTTTACACTTCGGAGAGGATGTTGCACTCCCGTGTCTATTAATAATGTTGAAATACCTCAAGCAAATGATGCAAAGTATCTAGGCATTTATTTGGATAGAACACTGACTTGGAGAAAGCATATATTTACAAAAAGACTGGCATTGGGGCTCAAACTAAGATCCTTAAATTGGCTTTTGAATGGCAAATCCAAATTATTCCCAGATAACAAATTGAAAATCTATAAATGTGTCTTAAAACCCATATGGACATATGGAATCCAGTTATGGGGGACTGCAGCAAACTCCAACCTTGAAATATTGCAACGCTTTCAATCCAAAGTACTGCGAAAAATTACTGGTGCACCCAGATACTTCTCAAACAAACAGTTGCATAGAGAATTGAAAACACCCTTCATTAAGGAAGAAGTCCAAAAATACTCCGCTAGATACATGAATCGTATTCAACAACATCCGAATCAGCTGGCGTCCAATCTGATGAACGAAACACCATTATTTACCAGACTAAGGAGGAGAACCACACAGGACCTGGCTACTCAGCACGAATATAGCAGTAGGGGCACTCAAGGAAATGTTCCCGAATATAAATAAATATTTTAGTATATATGTAAGTAGTATGTAGGCTAATGTAAATATTACTGAATGTCCAAGAACAGATTGTAATAAATACAGAATTAAAAAAAAATTTACTTTGTTGGACATAAAATCATCGACTCCCATGCGTAGAGTGCGTACCAATCTCAACGATTGGGCATGTGTTACTCAACCACAAGGAAAATTTTACTCGTCGATATGGATTTGAAAGCCTATAAAATTCAACTCACGCAAGAATTGAAGCCGTATGACCTACCAAAGTGTCTAATTTTTGGTGAATGGGTCTTACAAAAGCTGAATGAAAATCCGCTGTTTTATCGAAAAATTGTGTTCAGCGATGAGGCTCATTTCTTGCTGTGGACTGGAGTGATGAACAGCCACATGCCATACATGAGTTACCGATGCATCCTGAAAAACACGACAATCTGGTGTGGTTTATGGGCTGGTGGCATCATCGGTCCATATTTCTTCAAAGACGACCGTGGAGGAAACGTTACCGTCAACGGCGAACGATATCGATCTATGATACGCAATTTTTTGTTTTTGCTTAACGATTTCATCAGGACGGTGCAACAGCCGAACACTATTGAAGCCTTACAGGATAACATAACACGCGCTATTCGTGGAATACAGGCCGAAATACTAGAAGAAGGGAGGAAAAATTGGACGTTCCAAATGGACATTTTGAGACGGAGCCGTGGACAACATTTATATAAAAAAATAATTTAAAAATTAAGTAGCAAAAACTAATTCATCGATTTCAATAAAAAATTTTAATATATGATGCAAATTTGAGTGTTTATCATCCTTTAAAAAATCACCCTACATATATTTATTTAAATCTGTTTTATTACCTTTAAAATATTCTTCCGGACACAAAATCTCTTCCAATTCTCGAAGCATGCCAAAATAGTCACTTTCGCGCTGTAATTCACGTTGAATCTCTTCAAATAACTCAAAACGGTATTCTTAGAGCGATCTCTTCAATTTAAACTCACTCACGAAAAGCCAATGTAGGGCGAAATGGAGCATTAACTTGGCGAAAAACCAAGAGTTGTTTTCTGCTTTATTTGTCTTATTGGATCGCTCACGTGGTGAGCCTAACAATAAGTAGTTGAATCTTAGATCTAATTGTCGACGAGTATATGTCTTTCCCGCTTTGTTTTTTTAGCTGTGTGCTTTTTTGTTTAAACGGTCCTCTGAGATCGGCAAGGATTAGTTTGAAATTCAAAGCCCACGGCAGCTTCTGAGTTAGCAGCTCTAATGGTGTAGTTTAGCGCAATGTTCGTACAAATGATCTCACAGTTTTATTAACCCGGGGGGTTTGAGTTACGCACATGCCCCTCATCATAGATTTAAATAATAGCACTAGAATAATATTCCTTTCAGATGACTTAACCCACCGGAAACAAATTCATAATGCACAATTTATCGATTATCGAAGAAACTGCCTGCATAATACTGGTTTTTGAGCGACTGTGGCGTGATTTTGTCGATCACACTTTTGGCAGGATATGTTGTCAATCGAAGATTGTGTTTGCACATTATTAATGTACCTATTGAGAAGAAACTGAATTATCTTAGCAACGCTTAGAATAAATTCGGTTGACCAAAGTTGCATATTTAGTTGATATAGAGAAGGCAATTCGGAAAGACGTATTAATATTTATTAAATATGTTATGGTTATACGAGGTGTGTTAAAAAATAAGGCGAATTTTCAAATTTCGCGGGCTACGTACATTCGACTTTCGATTATTATTATTTGTTTTTTTATGTTGGTACACTCGTCTCGAAGATATGTTGACGGTTTTATCCATATAGCATGTTTGGTTTGTTTGTGAAAGGCATAAATAAGACAAGTGTTTTGCATGTTCAGCGGTTCGGTTTTTATCTCCTCAATCGTCTCAAAACGCTGTCCTTTCATGGGTCTCTTCAATCTTGGGAACAGGAGAAAGTCGCAGGGGGCGAAATCTGGTGAATACGAAAGATGAGTGATCAAGTGCATTATCATGATGCAAAAGCCAAGAATCTTTTTTCCACAATTCCGGGCTTTTTTGTTTTGGTATTGCTTCACGCAAATGGTGCATAACTTTAAGATAATACTCCTTATTTACCTTACGATCTTGTTGTAAGAACTCCTGATACACTACGCCATGGTAATCGAAGAATACAATGCGCAAAACCTTGACATTTGAGCGAACCTGGCGTGCTTTTTTTCGTCTTGGACTTTAGTTTCGATGTCATAACCATATACCCATGATTCACCCTTTTAAGCAAATCTGGATCATCGTTGACGTCATTCAACAATTCCTGAGCGATGCTCATGCGACGTTGTTTTTGGTCAAAATTCAGCAATTTTGGAACGAACTTCGCTGTCACACGCTTCATGCCCAAAATATTCGAAAAGATTGCATGGCATGAGCCAACCGATACGCCGACATCCCCAATTGTGATTCGACGATTCTCCATAACAATTTTCTTCACTTTCTCAATATTTTCATCGGTTGTTGATGTGCTGGGGCGTCCATAGCGAGCGTCGTCATTCACATCGAAAACTTCTGTGAAAAGCTTGTACCACTTTTTCACCTTATTTTTTTAACACACCTCGTATATAATATATTTTTACACCCCTGGTGATGATATATATTATTAAATATTATAAACAAAAACAGTTTATAAATAGCACTAATCACTTGTGGGCTATAAGATCATAGGCGATCTATCGTTTTAACGGCAGATTAGTGGACGTATAAAATACTACGTCTTGCGGATATAATCTCGGCATATTTAAATTATTAAAATTTTATTTTTCTACGATTGTCCAATAAGAGCGTTCCGTTTAGAATATATATGAACAGGGAAGGGTTTTCATTTTTATCGTATACTAGTCGACCCTGCGCGCTGCATCACCACCATTAAAGTGGGATAAAATCATCTTCTGTAGTCGTATAATATTCAAATCCATACGTAAAGCAGAAACAGGATTGAATTGTTAATAATACAACTTTTAACTCAATCTTTTCTGGATGTAATCTAGCTCTAATTTCTATAATTTAGTACTATTAAAATTTTATGAATTTCGTTCCAAAGTGTCATCGCAAATCTTATATGTTCATCTCTAATGATGACAACGGTTCGGCCGCCATATATATTTCATAGAAACATACCGCCCTGTTCTTACTAAGAAATGATACCTTCTACGTCAATGGTATCAATTCCCGTATTCATACCTCAAATATACCTATAAATCATAAAATTATGTAGGGGTATCACTTCCAAACCCAAATAGTTTAACCCAAAATAGTTTAAGATAATTTCGTGATAGATGGCGTAATTCTTACGATAAGCGGCCAAAGATGTTGGTCATTTTAGCGGTTTATTGGAGAGAGAGTGACACTGCTTAGTTTTTGCTAGCCGTACTTCTATAGTAGTAGCAGTAGTAGTATGTATACCTTTTATAGTTCATGATGTTAAGATGTCCAAAATGTTAAGGCGTATGATCTGTGCCACACTCCTCATTTAACCTTTACCTGATATAACATATGACAATTGCGTAAACTTATTATCAAATTTGTATGATGATCGGTCAGAACGAACCTTTTAAGAGGGTGTGGCACCTCCCATTTTTATTCGGACTTATTTTTTTTCTATATTATTAGGACAGACGGTTGTTGGAATTTTTAAGTTAACATAATATATAATTTTGTGATTGATAATAACATACTGCTAGGTTTTTATCACAAATGGTTGGTTACTTTTACTTCAAAATATTTCTTTCTATGCCAGTAACATACGTACCAAATACCTTTTGTATACCTCTTATAGTGCATTAGACATAGTCGTTCAAAAACGACACTTTAGTTTAATATACAACCTAAGATTCCTACCTGGGCGACATACGTAAATATACTGTGAACGTTTCATGACAATCGGTCCATTAGTTTAAATGCCTATTCGAAACCATTCTCAAATTAAAATAGATTTTTTTGAATGATTGAGAATATATATGTATTTTATGGAATTTCAGAGTGACAATCGCATGAAGGTGGACATAAAAACAGAAAGGACAAACGTAATTTTGTATTTTTATGTATTGCGAAAGGGCATAACGACTTATTCACTGCAAAAAATCCAATTATTTTAGCTTTTACTTGATGCCAAAACTATAAAACCTAAGACCAGTGCAGAAATTTCAGTCAGGGGGACTGATTCACATACGCCTTCACCCAATGTCCTTTCTGTTTATGCAAAAAAATATACTGAGTTGAAGCACTATAAAACTTCTTCGTTTGGAAAAAGTAGAAGGATCACCGATTATTGCCAAATCGGCGAATTTGTGCTTGCGGTACCCTAATGGGTAGCAGTTCAATATATTTTTATTGGCGGCACCAAATGCCTGACACGAACACAATATATAAATAATCGTATAGTGCAATTGAATAAATGATATGAACATAGAAATAAGTAAGTTAATTTGTATAAGAGGTAACAGAGAGGTCATCTCTCAATATAATTGACGAGAATATAAGTAACTTCAGGTCACGGATTGGGGATTGCAGTAGAAAATTACATTTCGATAAATCGGTCAATTTGAAATTGTGGAACTTAGAATACCAAACCCACTGTAAATTTGGTCGAATTTGATACAACCTATTATGGAGTAAAAATAAACACATTGCCTTACAATCTCATGAATGAAACAAGGGAGAGCTTCTCACATTCAGAGAGCTTACACTTATTCTATTTTCAGACTCACTCAAAAAGGACCTACAATTTAACGACAATTCCGAACGTCACAGTTTGAGAAGCAGTTACAAGACTTGACGTTTACTCGAAGTATTCGTCAGGCATATCGAGGTGGCCGCCGCTCAAATAATGATATGTTGCTGTATGTGGGATTGAACCCTGAATCATTCGAACGATAGTCGCGTGTCATAACCATCGCGCCACGGCCGATCACATACGTAAAAATAATTGAGTTAAATTTGTTATTTTTTGTAATTCAACCTTTCTTCGATATAGTAGAGAAATGTAAAACAACATAATGGATACCAATCGAGACTAGTAAAGCCGATAATATAGAAATTACAGACGACTGATTGAATTTTGAAAAATTTGTGCTCATTTCAAGACTTTACTTTGGCAAACGCCCAACGTGTGTCAAATTCGACAAAAACTTAGTGCAATAGGTTGGAAAGTATGACGCTAAAAATCTATGTGTTAAATCTGTTATTTGCATGAGAGGTAATGGAATGGGCCGTGTTAATCGGCTGATTTTTTACATTTTTCCAAGAATTATGAAACAACGCCACGGACAGAAAATTATTTTGCTACAAGTTACGGCTGAAGGATTAAAGGGAAAACCGACGTTTTTGTGGGGGAGGTACCAAAAGTTGTTAGCCGATGCAACCATTTGCAATCCACGGCTACCATCTAGGAAAATATTAGGTTCCATAAGATTTACGGCAGATATAGGGTCCACCAGACAGCTAGCCAGAGGGACGAGCATTTGGTCAAAAGATTCTTGGTACTTTCAACGCTTCCTTCTGGATGTTGTGCCTCCCGCGTACATATCAAATTATATATATATCTTTTCCTTTGTTCCTGCAGAAGAACCAGTAAGAAGGAGCAGAGGTGTGCTAAGTTACATGCAGATCACAAGAGTTTGAACAAAGACAAGATATGTTTTTGTCTGTTTCAATGTGGAATCACCCAGTTAAAGGCTGGTATTAACCACAAATGGTATTACTTTTCAAATATAATAGATATGCGTGTTCTACAAACAGATTTCCGTTTGCATAAATCCTTAACCGCAATTCCGTTTGACAGTATTGATTAAAATAAATGAAATAAAATTAATGATTTATGTGTTTGATGCAGTAATTTTGACATTAGCTGCGTCAAACATCAAACTGACATGGGGACAAAATCGGATAAACGGAATTTCGTTTGAGGTCAATGCATGCTTTGAGAAGAGCGTAATTGTCAGATAGAATACAAATCATATGTTAACTATTGAAATAGTAAATGCAACAGTTTGCAAAAGCCAGGCAATCTGAAATTCATGTACATTTGACGATTTTCTCAAAATTGTTTATCAAGCCAACACGGTATTTGTGATTATAGGAATATAGTTATTTATTTAGTATCCAATTCCGTAAAACATCCCTCTAACTACCGTTCTTGGCAATTCCTGTGCGTGAGTGGACAGCTTAGAAAATATGTTTTTTTGTTTAATTCAGCAAGTGCTTATTAACCTACCCTCGTGTTTTGTGATTACAACCAACAATCTTATCTAGATAAAACAACACATTCGTTTAACAAATTATTTTCAAGTTGACGGAGAAATACTCACGCTCGCACCTACATGGCTGGAGCAACAACACTTAAGGCAACGAAACTGATGGAACCCGACATTGTCCGTCCACATCTATGGAATCTATGAATGCCAAAAATAGATCTGTTCATTGCGATGGAAGCGAGTGGCGAGTAACGGACGCCAAAGCAAGAAAGAAAGCCTTTGTCGCGGACGGGATAAATGTCGATTTGTGTTACTGTCTGCTCATTTTCTTCGTTCGTGCCACAACAGCGGCATGTGCCACAAAATGGTCTCACAATGATGCACATTAAACCTAACAAAATGTTAGCACAATGATAATGACGTCTCGGCGCTGCAGCTACTGCGGTGTGCCACGACAAATGACAACAACAAGCAACAGTGTGCTGCGGGGTGCAGCAGCATTAGCAGCAGCAGTGTCCGCTCAGTCGCAAATGTGTCTGCGACACATGCAACAAGGCAGCCAGGATCCCCAGCAAACTGCATTGAACTATATTTTCTTAGGCTGTTTATATTACGGCACAGAAAATTTTTGTTGTTTATGGCATTCCTTAGATCCTATACGTGCATCATCACAGTTGTCTTATAAGAGAAGACATATATTTATGTATGTATGTGCCACAAACTGTCGATGGTGTTAGTTAGATGCACACATCGAAGTGCATATGTGCGCATGCAATATAGTGTCGTTTTATTTAGAGAATCAGAGAATCTTGAACTTGTGCGTTCATTCGCCCGATTCAAAAATAGAAGGAAAAAAACGAAACTGCAAACAGGGATGTCTGTCTTCAGTAGTTGCATTTCTAGCAGAAAGTTCCCAAAAAGAAAACAAACTTTGCCATTAGAGGCCAGACGATATACAACATAAATATGTTAGATATGTAGACTCTTGTTGAGAAAATATCTTTGTAGAACAGCTAACGTGTAGGGAGCGGATATTGAACGGATGTGCCCAAAAAAGATCAGGTCAAGATAATCTGGAAAGTACGGTATCGATGGGGAACCATATATGGACACAGAGAAAGTGCAGAATTGATCAAATTTTTCACAAGATTACTTGCTGTATTTTATTAATCTGGTTTTCCCACTTCAAATTAGAAATTTTTCGAACAGATTGGTAGACGCAACCGCGGCGTTGGTAAAAAGTTGGACGATATACTACATTTAGCCGGAATGAAATATATATCTCCGAGTCCTGAAGACCGATGTGACTTGTGGAAGTGATAAAACCACATTTGTACAACCGGTTTGACTGGGAAGTATTGCAAAGCTAGGATTTACATGACACATGACCCAATGTTGGCTCGTACCATCCTTAACTCGATCAATTTATATTTGCAAGGTTTGAAGCAAAGCTTTGTAGCCTGTGAATGCGACAAAATCTAATTAAACTGTTCATTGCCTTAGGAGATATATCAAAATATATGTCTATTTGTTGAATTTTGTCCCTGACCGAACCGAAACGTATTGTCCTCAAATATTTAAAATTGGTTAATAGTTGTTAATTGTGTTATGCAAAAAAAGAATTTCCTTGCATCTCATGAAGGTGATATAGCAGGACTTCTCACATTCAGTGAGTTTACATGCATTCTATTTTCAGACTCATTCAAGGGGATCTATAATTTATTGACGATTGCGTACATCATAGCTGAGAAGCTTTTATTAGACTTGTCGAATACTCAGTGTTCGTCAGACACACTCCTGTGACTGCCGCTTTGCTGTTGTGCCATAAAAAATTAACACAACTTGAATCCCTTTCAGATAAAAAAGAAATATATATATATTTATAATGTGCACTTGTCACACTTAATATATGGACTTTGTTTGTTTTTGTTGTGAAAATTCAAACTTTTTAGAATTTTACCATAACTATGCCCACAATCAGCGCGGTCAGTCATAAGCAAAGATGGCCCCTTCTAGTATCTGTGTGTTATTACTACATATACACATATGATCGAAAAAATAAGTACACCTGCTTATTTTTGCTTTATGTCTAATTTTAGTTACTTCAGCGGAAAGTAAACATGGCAATTCTTTTGTATTTAAATAGCTTTAATATGGTAATGCCTTTAAAAGTAAAAACAAAACTGGGTCTTCCCCGTTGTTTTCATTGTGAATTAGTTTTGTTCAGGTGTGTTTTCAGTACTTGGTCATAATAATAAATATAGGTACATTGCTCAATTCTTTAATATTTTCGCAGTCTGCTGTAGTCTTTTTGGAAAGGCGAGTTATTTTACTGTTGTTTACCTTTATTCATAACAAAATATTTTGTTAAAAAAATCAACCATGGGTCGAAAAAGTCATTGTTCTCCGAAGGAGAGAAAAATTGTTTCAAGACTAAGAAAAAGTGGTCAAAATCTTCGTTCTATAGCAGAAATTATGAATCGGTTGCTATTTTTTTGTACAAAATGCTTTAGAACCTAAAAAGACCGTCGAAACTCGCGGAAGACCCAAAAAACTTCAAAAACAACAGATATCTATATTGTAACACTTGCGAAGAAAGACCCATTTGTGTCTTCAAGAGCGATTTTAACAGAAATTGGAAATGTGGATATACCGGCTTTTAACGAAACTCCGCTAATTTAGCAGAAACAGCTTGATTTTTTTTAGTTTTTTGATTGTTTTAACTAAATATACTTATTATTTTGTCCAATGTTTTTTGAAAAATACTGAATTTAATTTATGTTTTTTGTTATCGTTTTAGTATTTATTTTATTTCTAATGCTATGACAAAAGAAATTAGTATTTGTTTTTTCTTTTAATTTAAATAAAGTCTTTAAAAGAATATAGAGTGCACTTATTATTTTGACCATGTGTGTAACTTTTCAGTTTTTCGGCTAAACAGTAAAATTGTTTAATAAACATTGAAAATACCTACTATTCCATTATTATGGGCTAGTTTTTCCCAATGGACTGATTTTGCCCAACTGTGATATCATCAGATTAGTTGACGCATCAAAAATAAATTCTCACCATGCATTAAATGTGTGTAGTTCATTTTTCTTGTAAAAATTCGTATTTTTTACTAATTTTCAACAACCATTTTCGCATTATATGAGTTGGAATTATATTTTTTAGCATGTATAACAAAATATTTTGTTTAGTTGATGAATAATCCCTAAAATTGTTGGAAAATATCTATTACATTTAGAAATGTTGTTTGATGCCTTGCAAAGGTATTTTTCCCCCCACTGAGACAAACTTAAGATACCTTCATCAAAAAATATCGTAGTTGCGTAGTTGGAGGAACCTGTAGTTGAACTTACTTACTTACAACTTACAATAACTATATAAGTTACGGACAATTAGTTTGTTAGTTGCTATCGAGTTTTTGGTTCAGTGATATTGAACACAACATTTTTGAAACTGTCATGATAAAAACAAAACAAAATTATTTCAAACACGGAGCATTTTTTTGGTGGTACCTGATAACATTTACAATATAAAATAGGTTCACTAACTAAATTATTAACTTTTTAAAACAACGAAAGGTTGGGCCATTGTGGCGGAAATCCAAAGAGCCGTGAAAAATAAATTTAAAACAAATTTAATAGTATAACCAAAATTAAACTGAAAAAAGATCTTGGTACACACTTTTCGTATAGAAAAGGTCCCTGTTAGCTTCTTTATGGAAAGTTACTTTAAAGTAGCATTTCTTTATAAAACCTGTCTTCTAACAACCTTCTTGCAAAAAAAAATTATGTTTTTATTACTCTTTTCTATATGAAAAGCTTTTTTCACATATTAACAGTGTCGTCCATGATAATTTATCTTTAAGAAAAGTATCTCTTATCATATTTTTTTATAATAAAAGTGTCTTCAATGATACTTTTTCTATGAAAGAAGTGTATTTAATAGTAGTATTTAAAAAAAAAATCATTTTTAATGACAGTTTCTATAGCAAAAAATTGATTCTATACAAAGAGTGCCTTTTCTGACACTTGTTTGTAAGGAAAGTGTCTTCAATGATATTTTTGGAAAGAAAGTGGTATTCAATGATATTATTTATAGAAGAAGCGTTTTCAATGAGACTTTTCTATAAAATAAGTGTATTCAATGATACTTTTCTGCGGAAAAAATGATTCCAATGACACTTTTTTATATAAAAAGTGTCTTTTTTATAGGAAAACTGTCATCGATGAAAATTTTTTATGGGAAAACTGTCCTCAATTATACTTCTTTATTTGGTAAGAAGTAAATAAACCTTTGTCTAATTGGTTATTATATTTCCAGAAGAATAGAATAGTTGTTATGCAAAATATGCACAACAATTGATTTTGGATGGCGTCGTAATGTTCCGGAATATACAGAATACAGGGCCGAAGTTGTGCCCAACGTCATATATGACCCACAATGTGGATCTAATGTCATTGTCAGAATTGCTGTTTTACTCTAAATGTGCTCTAAGTGGATAAGACAAGACCGCTACCTATATATCATAATGCGGACCAAACAGTCACTTTTTCCGGATGTAATGACTGAGTGAAGCAAATTTTGATCGATTGAAAGTCCACGTTTGAATAGTCTCTTTAGTAGTAAGTTTTAATTATTTTTACACGTTCTACGATTGTTGAACGATCCATATTCGTAAATGGCAAACATTTCACTAAATATATGTAAATAACACTTCAGATAATAAGTATTAAACAGCTGACAGCCTTGCCAGACCATGAATGAATTGATTTTATTAAGAATACTTTTATATAAGCGGATATAGTACATTCAAAAGCAAGATGTGACCATCAACGCCTACATCAGAATTACATGGTGATGAACACATGAGTTTACGAGTTTGATAGCTGAACCGAAACCACGTCACCGCATCGATCCAAAGTCAAAGAAAAAGCCAAATTTGTAAAGAGAAAGTTCGTGGATTTTGCACAACATTTTTTTGATCCGACCAATCACAGTATTCATCCGATACCGCTCCGCCTGACCCTTTTCACTTTGCAGATAGAAAATGCAAAGGATAATTCGCAGTGAGAAATGAAGTGCTTTTGGGAAAAGGCGTTTGAAAAAATATTTTAATGACTGGTTGATTTGTTAGCATCAGTGCCCCCTACTTGCTACGCCTGTGGAAAGAGGTCTACTTTGAAGACGATACAATAACATTTCGTTGGCAAATTCCCGGATAAGTCAGTCCATTTTCGATGTCAGTCTTAAGTTTACCAGGATCTTAATAAACATAAAGTTTGAGAATACAAATTTTGATCGAATTGAGTGGAAGATACAGACAAATTGGTCATTTGTAGTTAAAAAAGTATTGACAATTGATTGACATTTTTTAAGTACGTTAACCTGTAAATAAGAAACTATTGAGTAAATATGTATTGTGTTTCGCGAAATCAGTCAATTTGTATGGGATATACGATGATGGGGGCATAAATATGGCCCAACCTGGCAAACGATAAATAGTTTAATTTTTTCGTTTGAAGGTTCAAAGTCGTGACTGCATTCTTGTCTAATAGATTTGTTGGATATTTGTCCAGTTTTATTAATTATTTACGAATTTTCAATATACGTATACAGATTTTTGTTCCGTTGATGTTTTCAGGCAAATTATTTCATCCGATTCTTCGTATCCATTGAGATTTTGTGATTCACAACTTTGTATTGTTTTTTGTCTTCTTTATTAGCTTTCGTCTTGCTGAGTTATTTTTAATTGCTTTTGCGGCCAACTGCTGAAAGATATAACGGGATATTTTGAAAATACAATAAAATCGATAAATTGATTTCGCTGTTAAAATTGCCATAGTTTTGTTGGCGTCTGACACACAGAAGTTTTTTGTTCGATCGCATGATTATGCTGACTATTTATATAAAAGTCCCCAAATAAATTTAAATCGTTTGCTCTCTCCCTCTCTCTCTCTCTCTCTCTCTCTCTGTGTCTCTCTTCATCCAAATAGGAACATCGCCCAAATGAACTATGTAAATTTAATGATCACCATTTATTTTAAATAAATTGGTGAAGTTTTGTGTCGCTTTCGATTATCTTTTGCGACTCATTTCATGTATACTTTGGAAGAATAATTAGCAATTAAATAATAAACAAAACATACTCGTAAGTGCCGTCAATGGAGCTTTTAAACTAAAGCCAGAAGCTTCAGTTTCTAGAACTGAAGTTTCAGTTACCGATTGAGCAATATCCGTCTGTATATCTGTCTGTCACATGGGCACTATTGGTATCTAGAAATTCCCATTCAAATTGATCGATTTTCCGAAATTAAATGTTTTCCCTGTGACTGCTAATTTGTATATTGCACCGATCTATGTTTTTGTAGATTGTAGTTGTTTATAATCATTTATCGTCCCCATAGTAATAATATATAGTCCCTATTTTAATTGGAAATTCGATATTTTCAATTCAAATTTCCAGTAACCACCCTAATAGTTAGGGATCTCCCTTAAGATGTTAGGGAGATCCGAAGATGGATTCAATTATGAAACCTTAGACCCACAGAGTACTGGGCGTTTTGCTGGCTTTTCACCAGACAAGTAAACGTGTCGGAAACGCCTCCTATTATTATCATTTGTGCTGCTTCAAAAATGTATTTGAGTTGGAGAAGTTCTTGGATAATTTTTATAGAAAAAATCCTGTTTTCTTATTATTTTCAATAATCAAGACCACAATTGGGAATCTTCTTTTCAGTATCTCTATCATAAAATATAAAAAAATGTATAAATAAGAAACATTTTTGCTAATACAAGGATCAAACCTTAATTAACACTCTGTTTTAATCATGGGCGTGGTAATTGAAAAATTCAAACAACATATTTCATCGGAAAAATGAGTAAGTAAAATAAGCTAAGCACATGGCCGAGGGGCATTTTGGACATATCTGCTTATTTTACAACAAACGGCTACATCCCGAATGGTGCTGTTAACCTTCGATTGAACTTTCGATGCCTCTTTAATTTTCGTCCAGCTCAACTTTGTGCCTGTTTACTTATCTTGCTTTGTATGTCTTCAGTACCTTGTAAAACTCCATGTTATCGCTATGTCTTTGATTACAATCAGAATTGGCAACGCGACTGCTGACTACATATTATTATTGCGACAATTCCTATCCCAGTTACTATTTTTTTTGGAAGCTGCCTCCGAAAGCTCGCTCGAATAAAAATTATTTGTTATACCCTTAGCCGGAGGAATGAAAAAACATATCTTCATATTTTCGTGCACATTTTGACCAAATGCGTGACTTCCTAAGTCGATTCAGCGATGTCCGCCTGCCTGGCAAGTGGGCAAGACAGTGGTCACAAATCTTCTTAAAACTTGGCACAGCCTAATATTATGCTAGATCGTAGTTAGGGATTGTGAATGGATCATATTGACCCATCGCCTATGGTACCTCTTATACAAATTCACCGAAAGAAGATCAGCTTTTCCCTTGTAACTCCACATGCGTTAATGGGAAAAGCTTAAATTTTTGTACATTGTACTGGTTTATAAAGTTTAGTAGAGTCTAAAAAACTCGACCGACTGAACAGTCCCCTTTTGGTACCTGCCATGCAAATGGCCCATTTAGCCTATATATTCTTAAATTTCTTTGCCGCAATGAAAATGAATCATACTGTCAAATCCCTTCAAGGACCGCCATATAATTTGGCCGATTTTTCGAAATTCAACCTTTCCTCTGTAATTTTTATTTAGTAGCTGTAGCAGCCAAATTCAGCCAAAGTTGTTATGAGTTGAGCATTTGCCACAATGAAAATGAACAGCATAGCCACACCCCCTTCTGGTATCTTCCATACAAATTATCAGAGTTTTCTAAATTCAGTCTTTCCAATGGAATTTTTAATCAGTAGACTGCAGCGGCCTGATTTCTCGCTCAATGTATTGACTTGCAAAATGACTGAAATTTCTATACTGGTTTTGGCTAAGTTTGGTATCCTTGCGAAATAGGTACGCTTTTGCGGAATGTGCCAAGTTGAAGAAATCGAAGTCTTCAATGAAAATAGGCGAAGATCTTACTTGGTCAGTTCAAAGTTTGTCTAGTTATCTCTTCAATGTTCCATAAATATTATAAGGAAGAAAGCTCCAATAAACCAAATTGACAAAATCATTAGAAAAAACCATACATTATGAGAGCGGCCCAACAACGAGCAAACCTAAAAAAGAAAATACAAACAAAGAGGAAAAAATTGTTTATTTTTCAACATAATCTCTTTTTAGCTCGATACACTTTTTCCGCCGATATTCAACAGCTTCTTTGCGCTGTTTATAGTAAGAACTGTCAATCTCCTTAAAATAGTCATCATCTGCATACTCCATTACTCCTGACTCTCCTTCCATCATCATTCATTCATTTTTCTTCATTCATTCATTCATCTTTTACCACCGAGCCAATTTTTCAACTTTGGAGACAGAAAGTAGTCCGAGGGAGCAAAATTTATCGAATAAGGTGCGAAATTTAATTCATCAATTTTGGCCATCGCAATATTGGATTTGTGAACTGGAGCATTGTCTTGATGAAACAACACTTTCTTTTCCATAATTTCGTCACCTAAATGCTGCAATAAATTGGCATAATATTCGCCGTTGATGACTTTCCTTTCTGCAAATAATCAATAAAAATAATTCCATGCGCACCCCCAAAAAAAGCAGGCGCCATGACCTTGCCTACAGATGGAACCGTCTTCGTCTTTTTTGGACACGACTCTCCCATTCCAGTCCACTGCATTGACTGTTCCTGTGTCTTAAGCGTGAAGTGGTGGATTTATGTCCCATCCATGGTTATAAATCGAGGCAAAAATGCGGCTTTATTGCGGTGTAACATCGCCAAACACTCTACTTAAACATCTTCATGGCGCTGTGTTTGCTCTATTGATGGCAAGCGGTCAATACACGATGTAGGACTGAAAGCTTTCAAATGGAAATATTTAATTACATAACGGTGGTCATATTTACAAACTCACTGAGATCGTTTATTTTTGATGGATCAAATAAAAATGCTGAACAATGTGGCGCCTTGAAGCTTAAAACTTATGTTTTATAAGGTTGCCACTTTTCATCAAAATAATTTTTTCCAAACCACTAGCATTATCTACACGTCAAGTCGGCTAGTTTTGGGACCGCACTCGCAGTTGCTAACGCTGATGCTATTGCCATAGTTGGGCACGAACGTCTAGATGATACTGCACAATTCTCAAGCATACTCGTATAAAGGCGTCTCCCAACGAACGAACTGTGTGAAGCACCTAACATTACCTGTCCAGGTTTATGGCTCAAGAGGATTCATTAAAATATATGGACCAATCATTGTTATAGTGGAATATTGTTGACGTGTACAAAAGAAGTAAAAAATAACAGCAACTGCGATGGCTAGGTTGTGTTCTACGGATAAAGCAAATTGCTACAACATTGAAAGTCTTCGGCAATGAATTCGATGCTCGAAACTGAGTCCTTTCAGGTCTCTCAGATATTCTCATGCCTCGAAATCACTTGATAGTTCATAATTTCTACAGTAGTCACCACATAAGTAGGTAATAAATACTCAACGCTGTTTGCCTAAAAAAATTGAAAAGATTTAAAAATTTGCAATTTGGAACGTACTCGTATACCTTTGAAGGACTTGTTTGAACAGAGAGTAGAATTCGTAAAAAAATCACTATTTCTCAATAGCAAATTTGAGACCCGATTATCGGAAAGTCGTTTAGAATTTGGACACAACTGTTTAGTACAACTTTTCAATAACATTTGATTTTTTTTTATTTTGTTCTGCTGTGGCTTTCCACGAGTGATAATTGAGAGCGGGATTTCTTTAAGTTGTACAGTATTTTTGACTACAGCATGATTTTACTTACGCAAACTCATTTTCACGGGATAAACTATTTAAATTATAGATTAGGTTATGTTTTTATTAGTGGTTTCAAAACAGCCGCTCTGGCAAGGCAGTAAATACCTGTAATCTGAAGTGTTATTTATTTAGTGAAAGGTTTGCAATTTACGAATATGGATTAGTTAACAACCAAAGAACGCGTAAAACTTACTACAAGCGGTGATTCAGACGTGCATAATTTGCGTACATTACGGGGTGATTACGATCGTCATAATCATTTCAATTTCAATTCAGAGTGCAATGAGCGTATGACGTTTTTGGCCTGCAATGGAAAACTATGAACTGGACGATATGTGGTTTCAGCAAGACGGTACCACGAGCCTGTTTCTAGATAGCCTAATTTCACGTTTTGGCGACGTCAATTGGCCACCAAGATCATGTGATTTGACGACATGTCTAAGATTGTGTTTACTCAGATAATCTCCAAACCTTGGAGTATTTGAAAACCAACATTCGTCGAGTTATCGCCGAGATACCGCCCGAAGTGTGCGAAAAAGCGGTCGGCAATTTACCTCAAAAGGATTCACTGCTGCCACCAATTCAGAAGTGGCCATTTTAATAACATTATATTCCGAATATAATAGCAGGGTCTAAGCATTATAATGAAATATACGTTTCATCGAAATCATAGCTTTATGTGTGTTTTATTTAACATTACTTTTGAAACCGAAAAATGGATAACCCGGTGTAACAACTATTTTTATGATATTATATAAACTTGCTATAGTAATTATGCTGAGAAACATTTGTGGGATTCTGCATACTTTTCTTTCAAAAATGTCGATTGTTACAAGAAATTCTAAAAAACAATGTGTGAGATTGTGATAAGAGCCAAAACCAACAAAAGTTCCCAGCAATCGAATTTGTATTGTCTTTCATTTTCTTATACTGTCAGTTGGGACAGAAAGACTGAAGACATGATTATTCGTTGTGATAACACAAACCTTCACAGATCGTTTCCAATATTTCACAGTTCCGGCAACCAAAATCTAGTATTGATAAATTATTGGTGGAAACTGCTTTTTTCCACGCGTAAACAACAAACTGAATGTTCAACCATTTTCCCCGCGAGAAGTTTCTGTTAAGACATTCAAACCCAAAGAGACAAAAACGCCTTTCGGATTGATTGATAAAGATTACAGATTAACAACTTTTTGAATACTTATAATAATATTTTAAACCAATTAAAAAATACAATATTTATTCTATGCTGTACTCCGGAAATATAAACAGGTATCATCGCAATCGGTTCTACCGGTATTTAAATAATATAACTTAAGGGTTGGGAAAAACCGAATACTCAATCGCAATTTGTAATTTCACTAGACAGATTAGGTTATATTTAGTTAAACTTGGCGTATAAATTTCACTTATTATACGTATAAGTAGATATTTTATTTACTTACCAAATACGAAGCAAATTGTAATCCGTTTTTATTATTTACAAATTCAATTAAGTATTTAATTAAACATTAAGTCATCTCGCTTTTTCAATTCAGAAATGTTTTCATTTTGGTCTTTTTTGTATGGCTTATTGATCTTTGGTTTGCAAATGATATTTGGCATAAAATGTAAAGAATTTTGGTAGAAAAATAATTAATATTTAGATGCAAGAAATTACTTCAAATAGGAACTTATAAATTAACATAACGTTTACGATCAATGTATTACATTTAAATATTTGGTAAATTGCTATGACTATGATAGCTCACTTTCAACACATATTAGTTCTATGGTTTGTAATCATTTATATAACTTTCACAGCTTATGCAAAAACACTGAATTTTATGTAAGGGATGATAGTTAACTCACAGCTTAAAGTTTCATACTAATATACCCCTCATTGTTTCCGGACTCAGCAAGCCAAATTTTCTTTGGATTTTCAGAATCGTTTATAGATTTTATTATCATTTTCATTTCACAACTTTTTTTACAACAGTGTTGACCATTTTGGTCAAATTGTACCATAAGTTTTTATTCACATGTCCATTTTTTATATTGAAATATTCGAACAATTTAGTCCGATAGCAAACGATCTTTTCGCGTCGCGTGAATTTAGCTTGTAGAAAATCTATAAAACCATTTTAATTTTTTTTCTTTTGGACTTTCCTATCTACGGCGCCAGAAATGTATCCAACAGCGTTAAAATCACAAACGATATTGAATAAACACAAATTTCAGAACTCTACCTCAACCCAAAAACATCCCAGTGGATGCGACATGTAACGCTGCTGTTGAAGGAGCCGCGGCAGTTCCTCTGCGCCTGCTACTGCGGCGGTCGCAGCAACAACGATGCATCTCGCACTTATTACGCATATGTTGCTGCATCAAAGTATCTCGTTGTCAGATTCACAGATACATTTCTCGTGTGCGTTTGCCCCCCGAGATTTGTTTTCTGTTTCGGTTATTTATCCGATTCCCCGCGCGAGTTTCTGTACTTCCACGATTTTATGAGTTTATTTTACATTTCTAGTTACTAACTAGTCCAGACACAGCGACTGACAGACATGCAGACAATAAACGACACCCGAAAAATACACCAACAAAATCACCCTTAGCAGCAAACATGAAGAGCAAAATCAACATCAATTCTTGCTTGTCTTCAATTGTTGCAGCAGCTTCAGAGAGAGAGGGAGACAGCTAAAAAGACGTATCTATCCAAACATCTAAGATTTGCAGTATTAGATATTCATAACCTGATGAAGCATTTGCCGCGTCTTCCACACTCGCTCCTTTAATCAAACGTAAATAAATCCAAACTTTTTATATGTACGTTTAGATATCTAACAACAAATAATAAGATTTGAACGAATTATTGTTTCTAGAGATAAGTTTTCCCCTATCCATTAAATGTATTACATCGATGCAGATCTTATCAATATGTTAAATTTGTAACAAAGACTAAAACATTTTACTTGTAAATAAAATAATTTATCATATCTCTAATTCTCTACCTTCGATTTCTATAACTCTGTGAAATAAACACTTAATCTGAAATTGCATAATTCTCCAGTCAATTCCTATGAATTTCAACGAGTTTCGATGAAGCTGTTAAGCTTATCTCACCAGTGCCGCATTGCCGAAATTTAACAGATTGTTTATTTTTATATAAACAAAAAAAAAAAAAATACACCGAGAATGGTCCCAAAACTAGTTAACAAAAAAGTCACAAAAAAGTTGGGAAAAATATTTTTTATTTTTCAACATAATCTCCTTTCAGATCGATACACTTGTTCCAGCGATATTCAATAGCTTTTATACCCAGTTTATAGTAAGAACTGTTCAACTCCTTAAAACTGCCTTCACCAGCAGACTCCACCTCTCCATTATTGGTAAATCTTTTACCACCGAGCCATTTTTTCAAGTTGAAAAATAGAAAATAAGGTGCGTGATGAAGCAATTTGAACTTTAATTTAAATTTTGGCCGTCGCAGTAGTGGATGTGTGAACTGGAGGATTGTCTTGATAAAATAACACTTTCCTTTTCCAAATGTAGCCTTTTTCCATTATTTCATCTCCTAAACGCTGCAATAAATTAGCATAATATTAGCCGTTGATGACTTCTCCCTTTCTAAAGATAACCAATAAAAATAATTCCATGCGCATCGCTAAAAACAGAGCGTCTACGCTTTCTTTGGACACGGTTCTCCCATTCCATTCAACTGTTTTGACTATTCGTTTGTCTCAGCTGTGAAGTGGCAACCCCACCAATGCCTCATCCATGGTTATAAATCGACGGACGAATTTCGCTCTACTGAAACATCTTCACGACGCTGTTTTTGCTTTACTGAAAGCTAGAGCGGGACCCATCATACAGTTTTCTTATCATTTGAAGATGATCAATATACGGTCAATATACTTTTTGAAATGTTTATCATTTCAGTTTCAGTCGACGATCATCCAATATTTAGTGGATTTACTTAAAAATATCTGGCGTGGACCTCTTAACTACATATAATAGACATTTACAGTATTCGTCTTGACAGCTCGTGCGGCCTCGTTTAAATTCTGCTACCTAATATTTTGCAGTCGTAAACGAAGGAGCCAGAGTAGAATATAGCTCGGCTTATTTGGATCTTTTAAATGGAAATATTGAATTACAAAAGGAGACCAATTTTTCCCATGTTTACAAATTCACTGATGGCTGAAATAAAAATACTAAACATTTCATCAAAATATTTTTTTTTTCAAACCACCGGCACCATCTATACGTCAGGTCAGTGGTACAAAGCCAAATAAAACTGAACCATTACTTATTTGATTAAATCATAATTTAATCCCAACAAATGGGGGAAAAGAGTAATTATTAAATTTCTGTTACACCACTGACTTCTATTCTTCTATAAGTTAAAAGGTCTAAATTTTTTTATTTCTATTTGTCGTTTAGGTGCCGTTTAATTATTATGTTTTAAATTATCAATAAACAAATTGCTATGAATGCCAATACTACTTAATGCTTTTACCGTAAATTCAAAATTGTATGTACGAGCACATATCCTTATTTGAATAGAAAGAATGTAAAACAGAGTATATTAGCCAATTAGCCGATCTAGCGTATGCTGCAACGCCGTCATAAAAATAGAATAAAAACATTCTTTATAATTATATAAAGCTCAATTATATACCAAAGATATAACCTGAATTGAAATTTTTAGAAACAGATCTTTTTGCCGAATTTTTTCCTAATGTAACTTCGCTCGCCCAATAATTCAGTGTTGCTAAATTAAAATTAAAGTGTTATTATTCCGGAGTTTAAGCCATTCCTAGGCCTTATTTCATATATTTATCTGTAACAGTTTATGAAATATGGTCGCTCAAATCTTTGCATAGTAAGAGTGGAGCTATGCTCTTGTCACCAATCATAACCTAACATAGCACAAGGCAACATGCTTTTAAATTATAATGACGATCGGAGTGGCCACAATATTTGATTTTCAAAAAGAAGTATGGTACGTCCGCTTTTTGCTGGGATATGTTACTTTCTGAATCTACAACACACGTATCAGGCGCCACATTCATATTTCTGATAGTTCATGAGATATGACAATTTAAATCGTTAGGTTTAATTATTGCTATTTCGTGATATTTTCGTAATATTATTTTATTTTTTTAATTATCTTTTCATTTATTTTAATTTTATAATTTTTATGGCACTCGATCAGCAAATTCGGCCATTTCACTGGATTATTCAAAAGACCATGGCACCGCTTAGTTTAGCTTTTAATTTTCCATTTCATTTTTATACCTCAAGAATTTTATGAGATGCGGCAACTCAAAATGTTAAATGGTGTCGGCAGTGCTGCGTTCTTTTTCGAATCTTAACTATGGCAATTTCGTCATTGAGAATAACATATCGTTACATTGTTATAACGCGAAGCGAATCTCAAAAAGGACAGGGCACCGCCCACCTTTTATTCGAACATTTTTTATGTCAGTGACTTATCTGCCAAATCACTTCCGTATACCTCAAATAGTCCATCAGACATAGCTGTTGAAAATTGTTATTTGTATGAGCGATGCCACACCCCTTTGTCCAATCATGACATTTTGTGATTGATAATGACATATTATCAAGTTTTAATGACGATCGAACGGTTGCTATGGCCACCATAAAGGAGATTTAAAAAGATGTAAATCAACGTCGCTTTTTGGCTTCAAATATTTCAACTTATACCGGTAGCATGTTGGTACGCATGCTTTGTCTTCTGTCCGTATGCCTCTAATAGTTCATTAGGTATGGCTGTTCAAAATTGTGTGGGCGGTGCCACACCCCTTCGCCTAATCAAAACGTAATATGTGGCCTTCCTGTCCATTAGTTTAGACGACTGTTCGGAACAAATACATAAACATACAAAGATACAAGCATGAAACATATAAAAATATATATGTATATATGTAGGTATATATAGAAACATGTTATATATACATAGAATACAACTACTGCAGAAAAGACCGCTGTTGAACAAAATATATTTTTGTTGGCAATTATTTAATTTTGAGTATTTCAGCCATCAGAAAAAAATGGTTTCTGAGGTATTACGCATAGAAAATTTTGTTCTACTTAAGTTCTGCTGTCAAAAGGCGGATTATCAGTTTACATAAGTAGAGTACATCGATTTCAGACATTGTTCATTTATTTGCATATTTTGTAAAAATAAAGATGTTAAACAGCGGTTTCTAATTCCTGTTATTGGATTAAACAATTCTGAATTTAACAATTCTCCAAAAGCGGCATTAGTTTCTTTACATATTCTGTAGTTAATGAGGGATGACGAAAGTCAGACGAAATTAAAAAATGATATTTTTAAATCGTTCCGGGACATATGGCAACCACAATGACAAATGCATATGTATGTCAGTACATTAGCCGAGTTAGTGGACTTAATGTCGCATATGTAAATAACATTAAGATTTATATCTGCCTTGTGCCCTTCGCAAATCCCAACATTAGGACAGGATTTGGTTGCCGTTTATGTTAAAACTAGCATAGAAAATTAGGCAGGTGAACTAACTTACATATTCCTTCACCCAAAATCGTGAGGACTTACAGAATGGACGGCATGAGGAATATTAATCTAGCAATATGTGGGAAAAATTATGAAATTTGTATTTGAGTTACCAGATGACACTAATGATGTTTTTTTTTTGATGTTTTTAAAATTTACGAAGCATAATAACAAAAAGGAGCAAACTACCTTTGCGTCTCATGATTTAATTCATGGACTTAATTCACCAAACGGCCATGTATGGCAAATTTGGCTGAATTCAGTACAATTGCCAGTGAGAAATGAAGCTAAGAATATGCGGGCTAAATCAGCAATTTGTGTTGGTGGTACCAGAACGGTGGTGGTTACTTGGTCAATTTTCCCAGGACTTACAGATAAATTGTAAGTCATTATATTGTATAAAAAGCTACAGAGAAAGGATTGAATTTCGAAAATTAGCCAATTTGTGTGCCGTAATGCTGTCTTATCTTCATTAGTAGTCGCTCAGTGTGTACCAAATTTGATCAAAGTTATTGCAACCATGTAAGAGACATGAACGTAAGAAAATACGGCCTAAATTCACCACATATGGATGTTAGGCAGACTTTTCCTAATTCTACCAATAATCGTCAACCAATACAATGGGCAACAAATTAAGCTTATCTAGTTTACTAATTTGGAATTACAAGAGAAGAACTGAATTTCTAATATCCGGTTAACTTGTACTAAAAGAGGTTGTGCCATGTAACCCATCTACAGGCCCCGATATGATCTGGCAAAATATTATGTTGCGTCAAATTTTAATAAATTTAGCAAAGATTAGCTACCACTGTCATGTGCACCAGCCAGCCAGACAAACGCAAATCGCTCCATTGACTTAAAAAGTTATGAAACCCATTTGCTCAAAAGATACCTCTAATTTCGGACGTCTCCGTCTAGGTGTTAAGTTTTTGGCAGTATTTAATGATATATACAAAGATTTCCGACCACTGTCGTGTGTATCAGCCAGCCAGACAAACGTAAATCGCTCCATTGACTTAAAAAGTTATAAGGCCATTTGGCCGAAAGATATCTGAAATTTTGGACGCTTTCTTCCAGGTGTTCATTTCTTCATGTAAGGGTATAAAAACTGTTATGAAAACACGAAGAAGGAAAGGAAGTGAAGCTCTCAACTGTTGCAGTTTAAGCGTATGTATCTGAATGTCTGGACGCTTTTATACGATTGCCCAGTGCTGCCTTTCTTATTGTCAATTGTCAATGGAGATCGTTATTTAAAGATGTTAAAGGAGTTATTTTTACCCAGAACTGCAGAAGACGTATCCGTTTCAATAGCATTTGCTTGCAGGAGGATGGATGAACTGCACATATGGTGGAGCTCGACCGAAAATTCACAAACAAATTAATATCCAGAAACTCCACTCTTCGCTGGCCTCCAAGGTCGGTCACCTGACCTGACTGCATTAGACTTTTTTATGGGTTTATGTCAAGCAAGAGGTGTACAAAACGAAACCAAGGAATTTGGCTGAATTGAAGCAGTCCATTAAAACAATAATTGACGCGATCTCGACTTTACCCCTTCAGGTTTCAATTAATAATTTTCCGATCAGATGTCACATATGCACGAATGAGCACAGAGGTCATTTGTTGTTAATCATCTTTAAAACTAATTAGTTATATAAAATAAAATTGAGTTTTTATACAAAAAAAGAAAAAAATAAAAATAAATAAAATTGATTAAAAAAAATTATTTGGATTTCTTATTGTAGTTGAATTGGTCCAGGGTTATGACACAAACTTAATATGACGGATTGGATAAGCCACTCAGAAAACCGATGCGCTTGGAATTCAATTATATAGGGTGATTTTTTAATCATAGTTTTTTTTTAAAAAATCGAATAAAACACTCAAATTTGCATCATATATTAAAATTTTATTGGAATCGATAAATTCGATTTTTCCATTTAATTTTTAAAGATAATTTCTTGTAAATGTTGTCCGCGACTTCGTCTCAAAATGTCCATTCAGAAGGTTACATTTTTCGTCACTTTTTTGAGCATTTCGGCCTGTATTCCACGAATAACGCGTGGTATGTTATCCTGTAAGGCTTCAATAGTGTTCGGCTTGTCCACACAGACTAACGACTTCACATAACCTCACAAGAAATAATTAAGAGGCGTTAAATCGCAAGATCTTGGGGGCCAACTCACAAGGCCAAATCGAGAGAAAAGTTGCTCACCAAATTCTGTCCTCAACATATCCATTGCTTCACGAGCAGTGTGGCATGTTGGACCGTCCTGATGAAACCACATGTCAACCAAGTTCTACTCAGCCAATTGGGACAAAAAAAAATTTCTTGTGGTTGGGTAACACATGCCCAATCGCTGAGAACGGCAACGAATTGACATTTCATTATCGCCATTGACACTGGTCGCTACGGCTGCAATGTTTTCTTCGGTACGCACTCTACGCATGCGAGTCGATGGTTTTATGTCCAACAAAGTAAATTTGGTGCGAAATTTGGAGACAACAGCACGAATTGCTGATTCAGCAGGTCGATTATGACGACCATAAAACAGTCGTATCAAACGATGCACATTTGTCACAGAGCACGAACGATTTGCAATCGTTGCTCCTTTGTTAGTCTTTCCATGATGAAATGGCAGAGTGTACTGTACCATTTTTACTTTACAGATGACGTTTGGACGCCATAACCAACATGAAAAACTTAAATCTTAAAGAATCACCCTGTCCATGAGACGCATGATAATTTCTATTCTGACTGCTTCCAAATAAGTAACCTTATTAATATTAGTTTCACCTCCGTGCATTTTGCCACTTAAGCATAACAACTTACAAAAAATCAAAGAGAATAAAAATAGTATGAATAGTTTACTCTGAGAAAATGAAATGATAGCACAAAAATAAAAGACCGTTAAAAAATCAATACTTTCGCCTACTATTTTGCATGTTTTGCATTGGCCAGTATGTAGAGTACATCCAGTACAGCCACCATCCCTCCATAGCCACTGATAAGTATCGTTCCGGCTGTGCTCAACGCTTCTGGAGGCTCTTCTTGGAGAAGCGTTCGTCATGAAAAAGTAATGATCTTAAGCAACACTACTGTAGACCCGGCAGCGTCGTTTTATTATGTAAAACTTCAAATCTAGGGAAGATCTAAAGATGATATAATCATCTCCCGGTTAGATGAAAAAACGCACTCTGACTATGTATGTGATTTGCCAGGCTACAAATTCTACTATATGATTTCCTGAAATCAATTTCATTAATTTAAGGTTTCACCACATATTTCAAGTCTATTTATAGTAAACAACGTGAGTAAAATTTACAATATTACGACTACTCTGAACTATCAAACAAGTTGATATAGTACTGAAGTAAAGTATTGCACAAACGAATTAAAATAAATGATTTAAGAGCAAAGAATTCCTGTATTTTCATTGAAAGTAAAATTCTGTGTATCGTACTTAAATATTAAATTAGAATTATGCTAGAATGTGTTTTATTTCAAAGATAATGTTTTATTGGTTTACAAAGTCGTCAACGTATTTATATTAATTGTAACCTTATCAATTTAATTTGTATTCATATCTTTTATTTATATCATAAAGGAATATTCATTTAGTGGTTCAAAACCGTCGGTCTGGCAAGGCTGTCAGTTGTTAAATACCTGTCATCTGAAGTGTTATTTATTTAAGAAAATCGTATGCCATTTACAAATATGCGTCGTTTAACAACCGAAGGACACGTAGAAACAATTAAAAGTTAATACAAAAGCGATGATTCAAACACGACCGTTTTTGGCTTTATTGCATGCGAAATTTTCAGGAAGCGTAATTTAACGTCATGCGATTGGACGTCGTTGGACTTTTTTGTGTAGCTACGTCAAAAAACGTATTTACGATAATAATCCCCAAACGTACCGCCCGAAATGTGGGAAAAAGTGACTGAAAAGTACCTCAAAGGGATCCTCTGCTACAAACAATCCAGAAGCGGTCATTTAAATTACATTAAATTTCATAATGTCCATTATAATGAAGTAAAAGTTTCATCGAAATCATAGATTTATGTGTACTTTATTTAATTTTACTGTTGGAATGGATAGCCCGGTTTATGTTTATTACAAGGGTATATCGAAATTTGCCTTAGAAAATGTTTTCTCCAAATTGGTAGTACTGTAGCAGCCATCTGTGCAAATTTCAAATCATGAATGTCATTTGTACTTGAACTATTACTGGATTTTGTATGACGTAAAAAATGGTTTTTACAATCTTTGATTTTGGGGAGCAACAATTTACATTACATTTTGTTTACGAAATGCAATTTCTGCTAAAGAAAAGTTTAGAATGTCGCAAAAAACATTTACTTAATACAGTGGCAGGAAATGTTTATAAGCTGCAAAAATCGTGCAAAGAAGTCCTTGAATCTAAAAAAAGTCGCATCTAGCAAGTACGGGATGTGGTGCTCAAAAACAATCGATTAACATTTAGATATCTTCTTAATGACGTCGGCATATCAAACGGATCAGCCAACTTCATTTCAAAATTTGTTTTGAGCTACAGACTTGTTAAACCTCTTTTGGTACTAAAAACACTCAATATTTCGAAAAACGCCGTCACATCTAAATCTATTAAGAGATGATTTCTGACTACCTGCTCGTCAAAAACGGATTATAACAGAAGTTGGATCTACACCAGTAATACAAAAACAACTGACCCATCAAATGAATATCGTGCTAAATGTGAAACAACCCTGAAAATATGGCCCAAAAATCAAGATTTTGATAGAATTTGCAACATAAGTTCTTTCAGCTGGGCCAAATCGTCAACGAGAATTATTATTTGTGACTGACTTTTCACAGTGGAACTCCTTATAAAAAGATTTGTCGTAAAATTTGCTAAATTTTGCAAACAGCTGATAAACAAATGGTTTCACATTTCATATAATTTTTTTAGGTTTTATATATTTTATTTTAACAATACAGTTCTAATAAAAACCACATAATTTTTCAATTTATCAAACATATTATCTACATGTTATAACATAAAAACATTTGCTCATCCAATTTCAGTATAAGAAACCAACACAAAAGACCTGACTACGCCGCTTATATTTCTTACGAGATTTTTTTCCTAGTGAAGAGAACCCACTACCAGGCTTTTTGCGTGAAACTGTTCGTAAAAAGAGACCTTATTTGTGGGCGGACAATTCTTGGTTTTTGCAACACGACAATGCATCTTACACCGCATTAGCTTTTCGTCAGTTTTCCGAAATAGTAAACTAATTCAGCTCATCAACCATTGTATTTATCTGAATGAGTGAATTCTAGTTATTTCCTAAACTCAAAAGACTGCTTCCAGACCACTGAAGATGGGTGGAAGATGACAGATGAAAGAGATTCAACACGAACCACAGGGCGCTCTGAAAGCCGTTCCGGAAGGTGGCTGATTGGCATCCTTCGGGAGTTGAAAAAAACATTGATACATGGATATCATATCGGGGGTAATGTGGGGACGGGAAATTTTTTCTCGAAAAATCGAAAAACTCGGTTTTTTTCTTATTGGTGCTGATTACACTCTGAGCTGCCTGTGATGAGTAATTCTGTACATAGTTGTTAGAAGCTCGGTACATCCTTGTTCTAGGATTATTTCTATAAAACTTTAAATTTTCTGTCGCAAAAACTATAAATTTATAATTAGAAAAAAGAGCATTCCTGTAAATATTCATAGAAAAATAAAAAAAAACAAACTAATACAGAGATAAAGCTTTGTTATCTTAATTGTTAATCATCTTAAACGGGTATAACTTTTTCCAAATTGTTTCTGGTTTCTATTGTGGTCGTAAAATCCTATAAGTTGGTTTGGGCAACCAATTTAGGTTTCAAAAGTAAAGTTAAATAAGACATACATGAAGCTATGATTTCGATGAAACTTTTATTTCATTATAGTGCTTGGACTTTGCCATTATGTACCAAATACAATGTCATTTATCATACGGAAATAGCACTCCGAAATGAAATTATCCGCCACACAATCACTAACAGAAGCGATATTTTCGCCAGTGCTTACACTACGATCATGCACAGGCCTGACCAAATTCATAACATTTCCAGGTCTGTTTCTGTTTCAAATTTCTTCAATTTTATTTCTAGTCAATTCCTTGCACAGTGTGCCAATTATGTCGGCCAAAATCACTTTGTAATGCATGAAAAATGTCCCGGTTTGAATCACCAATTTTGTAGTACATTTTTAACGCGTTCCTGGATTGTTAGACGATCGATATTCGTAAATGGGAAACATTTCACGAAACAGGTATTTGACTGCTGATAGCCTTGCCAGACCGGTAGTTTTAAAACCACTAATTGGATAACCCGTTAGTTACGAATGCGGTTTCGTTTCTGGATTTTAACATTTTGTGGTGGATAATGTTGTACACACTATTCATTACTCAAAACTTCGAGGCTCTAGCAAAACTGCAATTAAATACCTGAATTATTCGCAATTTGTATTTATAGTACATCGTTGTAACAAAGACTGAGAATTGAATCCATGCTTCAATCTAGGCAAGTTAAATAACCTCTTGTGCCATCTATTATTGACCGACCGTAGTGCATGATTGTGGGCTCCACTGCCGATACAAGCACCTACCTTTCTCTAAGCGGCGATTACCTTGATGAATGTGACGAACATTTCGAGTAGTAGAGTAATCGACGATAGTAGTTAGTGCTTTCCAAACTGCGATTGTAGGTCCCGTTGAGTGAGGATAAAAACGGAATCTGTAACCTCGCTGAATGTGAGGATCTCTCCCATATCTCATTCATGGGAAAGAATTCGTTTTTCTTTTTGTTTAGTTAACTGTCATGCATTCTACATACTTACACTTTATTCCGAATTATTGAACATTCCTTTTCGTTTTTTAATACTACGAAACCCAATGAAATAAGTATTTTGAAAAAATATCGTACTGAACAAATACGATGAACAAAAATGTAAAATTACTACCATGTCGAGGCTGTTTCATGTCAATCCACATACCTACTTATATGTGAAGACAAATATTAGTCTGTCATTGACACATGAACATTCCAGAGAAACTTATCCACGCCATTGATCTTTGCTTATGATTCTCCATTATCTGTTTGATTGTGGGCTCGCAGAAACTCCTTTATGTACATACAAAAGGGAATACCTGTCAGAAATCGATGTATCGTCATGTATTCGTACTCGTATGTCATCACAAGGACCTGAATAAAATAAAAAAAAACTTAAGAATCCCGTATACTCATACCAGATGCATTTGAAAACTAATTAAAATCCTACAAAAAAATATGACATAAAAAACATCTAACATAAGTACCCCCATTCACGTATCAGGATGCGTTAGTGAGGAAACGGCATAAAAGTCAATCAAATTCACACTTACACTGGATTCCCCTCCTGAAGCACCAACACACAAAACAAATGACTTCTCAACATTTTGTCATAAGACAGCTGAAGCCCATTGACGCCCAGCTCTGATTAGATTTTGTTAAAAGAAAGAAATAACTGTACTTTGAAACGTGTGACAGATCCGTATTTGGATACAGTCTCACGTGTGAGAGACACAGTGCAACATCACCCGTTATATTTCTGCCCTTTTCTAATAATTCAAAATTAGGTCGAGCCTTTTGGGGTGTCTGGTAATTTGTTCAATCTTAAATGGCAAGATGATCATCACATATTTCGATAGGAGTAGGATGGGTTCTATGTCTGCAATTTCGTATTTATTGCGATAGAATATTTGAGGTATTTCAATTTAAGTATTAAATAAATTAACTATTAGGTTTATTCTCTTATAAATATCGTAAAAGACTAGATAATAAATTGGTAGTCAAGTAGTGGAACACTATTCGAGATATTCAAAAATTTCCTCTTTTTTAATATCACTGGATTACTTTTATCGATCCACAAAATTACAAATTGAAGCAAAGTAAATTAAGTAAATTAAATTAAGAGTTGTTCCTAGCAATAATAACAGTCTAACTACAAATATATATTAATCACAGTCAGTGGCGTCCCTTTAACAGTTTAATGCTAAGAAATCAGATTTCGGACAACACTGTCATGCAGTTGCTTAGTCTAGATAGTATCATCGTTTTTGTTCTTTCTCGTCTATGAAAATTCAGGTTGCAAGAGAAATGTGCTCTTAATATTTGTTTTTTTTTTCAGGTCCAACCTTCAGATCTAGTGTGGTCATTTATGTCATTTATGCTCCATTTCCTCCTTATTTATCCTAATAGAACGAATTTCAAAATGCCTCCTAACATTGAACTACTATGACCTAAAAGGATTTCAGTGGTGTTTCCTTTCTGAAGGTAATCAATAAAAATTATCCATGCGTATCCCATAAAACATACACCTTCATTGGACACGATTCTTCCATTCCAGTTCATTGCTTTGACTGTTCCTTTGTATCAGGGAGTGATGGTGAAGCGGAGGAACCACATCTCGACCAAGGTCATAAATCAACGAAAAAATTCGGCTTTATTGCGGTGAAACATTGCTAAAAACTCTAGCGAAACATTTTCACGACGCTGTTTTTGATCTATTGAAAGCAAGCGCGGCACTCATCTTGCGCACAGCTTTCTCATCTTCAAATCTTGGGTCAACATACGATGTATAGCACTTTTCGAAATGCCTATCATTTCAGCTAGCTCATGCACCTTCAGCCGACGATCATCCAATATCATTTTTGGGCTTTCTTAACCGTGTCTGACGTGTAAACCTCAATTGATCAACCAATACGGTGCTCGTTTTGACAGATAGTACGGCCTCTTTTATACTCTGCTAGAATCAAGCTCGGCTTTAATATTGGTTGGGCTGAGACCTTTCAAATGGAAATATTGAATTACATAACGGTGTCCAATTTTTTCCATGTTCACAAATTTACTGAAATCGTTTAATTATGATGGCTTAAAAATACTTAAAATTTATGTTTTATAATGTTGCCATTTTTCACCAAAATAACAGTAACCGTTATTTTCAGATATTGGTATCCACTGTTGACAGGCTGAACTTTCTGAACTTTGACATAATTATAAACATGATTATAAATGATCGGAGCTGCGACGTAATGTGCGATAGTGAAATCCTTATCAAATGTCGTGAATTAATTATGACTTACTTCTAAAATTTAATATGGAACAAATTTGGTGCTTTTGATTTTGTTACAAAATCCATTCTGATACTAAAAAGCTTCAAGTACAGGCAAGAAATGAAACTGTTCCAGTTGTCCTGTAAAAATATCATCAAATAAGAAACAGAATTCACGTCTTGGTTTTTATATAATCCTCTGCTCGACGGTATCCAATTGGATGAATCTCATTGTAACATAATCCATGCGTTAACTCGCGCTTACACGACACAAATCCAGAGAATGTGACATCATCTAAGTACTTCACTTCCAACATAAAGTATTCTCTGTTGTTGTTGTAACCTTGGTTACACATCTTCCTTCAACTGAGAGTGTAACACACGTCACAGTTTCCATCCTAAGGTGAATAAACTCGTACTTTGTTCAACTTCCCCTATTTCCAATATATGGGTGGTTTTCCTCAGTTCATTAGAGTGGAACAACAACATTTACTTTGATTTGCCTTGGATATTTTGATTTTCACGGCTGGTGATTTTTATGAAATTATTAATTCTCTGTTTGAGCGAAGTTTTCCGGACAGTAACAAAAATTTCACTGTAAGGAGGCTTCGCTGACTAAGAGTTTTTTGAACTCCTGAGAAAGTCTACATTTTAGTCACAGATCGAGTTACAGCTGAAATGATATACGAGTATATTTGAATGAATAACGAGTAAGATTGAAAGTTGTGGAAACAAGGTGTACATTCGTTTCTTTTTTTTTCTTCATTTTGTTTAAGTAAAATTGGGGGATGATGTTTCAACGAAGTGAGAAGGAAATGCGCTTGTTGGTACAGTTTACTCAATGGAAGTACTTGGTACTTCACACTATTTGTAGATTAAACATTACTTTTGTACTCTAGTTGGATGTGATTTGTAATCTCGAGATTTTAAAAACTTTACGACGTTTGATGGCGGATAGAGCAACATCATTCCCTGACTCTTGACGGGTTGCACAAGCAAAAGTGTTCACATTTCGTTTTAAAGATCTTTTACCGAAATTTGGTTGGCTTTTATTCAGCATTCAATTAATTCAATACATCAGAAGAAAAAAATTACCAAAAACCAAATGAAATGAAAATAATGACCTTTATACGGTCCGCTATTAGCTGAGATTAAACCGACTAAAAAACTCATTTGGGATCTTATAAGATATATTTATTCCGGAACATCGTAAAAATAGGGACGATGCAAGCCCATCCGTCCATTAGCTTGCATGTTAAAATCATAGCATGACGGGTTATCAATTGATCGGTTTCCAAAGTAAAGTTAAATAAAACACACATAGTTTCGATGAAACTTCTACAGGGTGTCCGTCGAGAAGGTGTACTACTTTGTTTTGCCCCATTTTGGTAAGCATTAGTCTCGAGAGTTCATATTTGGCAGCCGTGAAGTAGAGAAGTGGCAAATTTATTATGAAAAAATATTCGATAAACCAACGTGTTTTAATCGTTAAAATACTTTATCAAAGTCCATCATCGATTACAGTCACGAACCAAAAGTTAAGTGAAATTTTTGGGAGAAACAACGTGCCATTGAAGTGAATGATTTCGAAGGAAGAGGATCTGTAACTGATAGGGCCAAGCATGGACCACAACGTACTGCAAGATCGGCTAAAAACATTACTACTACTCAAGAGAGTGTTCAAAATAATCCATCAACCTCAATTCGACGCCGTGATCAGGAGCTTGGTTTTCAAAGAAGAACATTGGCCACAATTTTGCACAAGGATTTGCATTTGTTTCCATTTAAGATTCACTTGACCCAAATCTTCTTCCGCAAGACCATTTACGCCGCCGTACATATGCCAATAGGATGTTACAGCTCGCCCATGACAACCCCGAACCAGAAACGATTGAACAACTCAAACAAAATATTCGTGATGAAGTGAATGAAATACCGCGTGAAATGTGTGAGAATGTAATGAAAAATGTGCTCAAAAAGGCTCGCATTTGTGAGGCTAACCGAGGCGGACATATATCTGATATAGTGTTCCATGCATAATTGCCGACATTAAATAAAACATTTACCAATATAAGATCCATTCTCTTTCATTAAATCAAAAATTATAAACAAAGTAGTAAGCCTACCCGACGGACAACTTGTATTTCATTACAATGCTTAGACCTTGCCATTACGTACGAAACACAAGGGAATTCGGATTGTTTGGATAGTTTTCGACCACTTTTTCGCACATTTCAGGCGGTATCTCGGCTATAACTTGACTTCAAATGCCACAAAGTTAGGAGATTATCCACGTAAACGCAGTCTTTGGCGTAGCCCCTCAAAAAAGTCTGTTGGCATCAACTGACGCCACTAAAACCTAAATCGGTTCGTGGGACCGTCTTCTTGAACCCACACATCGTCTAAATTATAATCTTCAATTGCAGGCCAAAAAAAAGCGGTTATCATAAGAAAGGCACAGGCATCATGTTGGTCTTATCGACAACAACATATACACCGACACGTCATCATCGCTAGAACCCTTTGATCCAACTGAGAACGAGAACGACCCTCAACCATGAAGAGTAGTTCACCAGCATACGCACAAACTTTGCACTGGTCACTTATCTGCCTCATCATAAGCTTCCATATAAATGGACCGTGGATGGAACCCTGCGGACAGCCACGAACAACTTTGAGCTTCACAGCACTATTTGCTCCAACTACTCTAGCTGTTCTGCCGTTGAAGTAACTGCGCCAAAGGCGCAACTCCAAGCACCCTACCCCCTGAAGCTTTTCCATACCCTCACCCACAACAGGTAATCGAAAGCGTCCTTAAAGTCTACGAATACACCAAGAACATAGTTTTCAGTGGATTCGCTCAAGCATCTCTGAACGTGGATCCAGGCATCCTCAACACTACGGCCCCTTGTGAATCCGTATTGAAAGCACATACCGTCAATGACTCTCTCACTAAGTCCGAATCTTCCAGAATTTCGCATTTTGCTCAATTCTTTAAAAAATTTGTTACAAATAACACAACACTGTGATTAAATTTCTAGGTCAATAGATTGATTTTTATGAGAGATACAAGAAAGCATGCGCCGGTTCTCTGTAAATATTGAATTTAAGGAAAGATAATAAATGTATTCAGTTATATAAAGTTTGCTCAAAATCAAAATAACTAATAATGTGTTATAGTATTAACAAATGGCCCGATTTCATATTTTCATATTTAAGGGAAGATTAGAGAACTTTATCGAGTGGTGTAGAGTTTGGTGAAAATCCGTTAATAGAACGTCACAGTGTAAGTAAATATAGGCGCCCATAAATCAATTTAGGTAGGAGATACATGAAGGCATGGACCGATTCCAACCAAATTTAAGCCTTGACATTTGCTTCAGATCTCACATTTTTCTCTGAAGCAACCAGCTTAAATTTGCAAACAGATAATAATCACTGAGTGCCAGATCTGGAGTATACGGCCGATGGGGCAATTTTGTAATTGTAACCATTGACTTGTTTTACAATGTTCCATTTATATGGAAGCTCAGGATGGACCCACTATTGCGGTAGCTAAGTGATCAGTGCAAAGTTTTTGGATACGCTGATGACCTACTCATCATGCTTGAGGCTCGCTCTCGTTCCCAGTTGGAGCAGAAGGTCCTGGCCATGAGGGCGATAGTTAGGCGATGTTCGGAACATGTCGGTGTAAATGTTGCAGTCAATAATACCAACATGATGATCTTGCGGGGTAGATTATCCCGCAAGCCACTCGTTCGTTTAGCTGCTCTGTTTTGTCACCGAAGCGAAGTAGTTGGGCGTTGCCATGGGAGATCGAATGAACTATTTGCCTGAGAGGTAAGTTAGTTGCGTTGCTGCCCAGCTTAGACGTGTGATTAGCAGGGATTGGGGGCTTAGTAGACGAGCTTTTCGTATCGTTTATCAGGGGCTGTTGTTGCCATGGCCACTTACGCGTCCCCTGTTTGGTACGAATCGGTGAAGTCTGCATTCAGACACCGCAAGATCCTCTCTTGTCAGAGAGTGGTGTTATTGGCTTGTTTGACAGTATGTCGTACGGTATTGACAGGACGCTCTGCTCTCTACCCAGGGCGTTTTGGGTAGAGCAATGGTGTTTTCTTCCAGAGCGTTTGTTTTGCGTAGGGTTACTACAGCGTAGTTGTGGGAAGTGGGTCCACTGACCTTTTCAAGGCAGTGTGACCTGAGGGTTGAGTGACTGCGACTCTGTTCGGATCATGCTGATTCTACAATCTCGTTCAGATTGATAGGCGCCAGCTGTTGGTGGTGTGCAAGGGCACCAGTCGCTGGACCGCAAGGGGTTGAAACTGGGAGTATGTTAGTTACAAAGTTTAGCCAGAGGCTTTGTCTGGTACCGAGGGTGATAGGGATACACACGGGCAGGTCTCGGGTTCATGACCTGTCATCTGTATCTTTTTGATCTCTCGGCTGGTACGGAGAGACACGGGGTTTCCTATGTCTATATTTCATGTTTGCAGTTCACCGTCGCCGAACGGAAGGGATTTGGAGCTTTCCCCGTCTCCCTCCCGTGAGGACACTGCATCTTTGCAATATAGTACCGACCGTTCCATCTATCTGCACCTGCAGATGTGTAAAAATAGCGAGTCTGTACTCTTTTGCCACAGGGCGACCAATCCCGTAAAGTGTGGTGTTTAAATAACAATTTGGTAATAGCTTTGCTTTTGCGTTGCTGTGTAGCTCCAACCGGAGAGTTTGGCCGGTAGCGTGGGGATCAGGAGGCCCCGGGACTGAATTCCCGCTTGATCATTTGATGTAGGACCTATAGTGGCAGCATCACGCGGGTTGTGGTTGATACCAAAATCGCTGGTAGAAACTTTGTGCTCCAATATGGAGTTGCATTGCAACCGGGTGCCACAGACCCATAGAGTAGCAGAGGTAGTAAGATGGGCCTCGCCTTCGCCAATAGGGATTATGCTCCATACTAGCATAATCATTTTGGTATCTCCTGGCTAAAAGAAAAGGCTGACAATTGCGGTAGCACGCTTCCAAAATTGTTAACCCTTTCTAGATAGTTGAAGTTTTACTTGACTATCCCAGGGGGCGTTGGCAATCGCAAAGTAATATGCCCTGTGTCGCACACCGTGGGTAAGGCCTTCATGGCGAGACTCACTTTAAATCCTCGTGGACTCTCTCTGCTCTTCCGCTTTGCAATATAGCGAAGTTATTACTGAATGATGCGTTTTTTCCTACTCAGAAATATAATGGTATAGTTATGCTTTATTCATTCCGCAAGAAAAATATTCTTTTCATTACTTTTAAATTGCTTCAAACAGTTCTACGAATCAGGAACATGTTGGTTATTCAACTGTTGAGGATTGTGGCACCCTTTTGGAAAGGGTGCAATATTTAACACGTCATCTCTTTCTGATAGCATCATTTCGAGAGAATGATTTTTAGAATTTTGTTGATGGTTGCCTATTGAAAGAACTGCATTCAACGTCCTCTGCTTTCAGCATTTTTTAGTGTTGTATGAACTCCTTTGAAATCAGTAAACCATAGGCAAATGGTTATTCTGGACGGACTCCATTGCTTTAATGGAGTTCGCTGATCAAAAAGCGAAAGTACCCTCACTTAAAAGGTTGTAATGTAAACACAAATGATCGGAATGACATGAAATCGTGATAGACATTGCTTGAGGATTATCCGTTTCCAAAAAGATTGTCGATATATGTGTTGTTAGAGGCGACAATTTAAATTTAACCACAAAAGTCAAAAAGAACTACAAAATGCAACTATTTAAAATAATAAAAAAAGAATATAAATAAAATAAAAGTTTAATCGTTAAGCTGTAGGTCTCAATATGTTATTCTAAAAATAGAATGAGTGTAAGCTCACTGAATGTGACAAAACTCTCCCATATCACATTGATGGGATGCAAGGAAATTTGTTTTCGTCTGAAAAGATGATTTCGTCATTTGTCTTTGCAAAAATACATCAATCTTCCTACGTATACAAAATTGTGTATTTAATACATTTTTCAACAACAATAAAAAGAGTATTTTCTATAGAGGGTGGTTATCCCGTTGATTTTTTTCAAATCTTACTAAGCATTATAATGCCATACAAATGACAAATATTTAAGTGGCTGTTGCCTATAAATTAGAAATTGCAGCGGAAGAAAGAAATCGGCCAATTTGAATGGACGTACTAGAATAAATGGGGTCAATTGATCGATTTTTACTAAGAGTGGATTTTGCAAAATCGAACAATTTTGCTGGGTGATGCCAGAAGGGATGTGGCGAGACTACTACCTATTATTTATATGGTAGGTATCAGAAGCAAAGTGGCTAAGCGGTAAATTTTTCAAATTCTGCGAGGAAATGCAAATCAAAGTCATGGACCATAATCTGAATTGCTGCAGTCTACGACTTAGGAGTTATAAGAAACAAATTGAAGTTCACGTTATCGGTTAGACATGGAAAGAACGAATTATATATATCTGCATTCCTTCGGCTGACCTTATGGACATGGCTATTAATGAAATGATTGACAAAAGTTTGCTATAGAAATTTGTTCAGCCCTCTGAAAAAATCGTATTTTTCTTTGAAATAAGTATTCTGGCCATATCCTTTGAACTTTACAACTTGAAGTTTGTTGTTTACACAAACTTTTGGCATTAAAATTGCGCTGCAAAAGTACACTGTACTACAAAACATCGAATTCGTGCACCGATTTATAGATTTCAAAAATCAAAATAGATAAGATTACAATCGATTTTAAGCACAGCTCTTCAATTAATAGGCTAAACGCGAAGACTTGTGAAATCTTAACAAAAATCAGGTAATTATACCAATCATGTAATTTTCGAAACTCATACATTTTAGCAATAAATTAGATATTACACAAAATTTATGAATATCTTTTTCAACTGACAGTAACGTAAATATTTTATTAGACCTGATTTGTCAAACAATCAAGAAAACAGTTTTTCCATCTATTAGAAATGTTAATGAAATGAAATTTTATGGCCTTTTTTATTGCTTTTCTATAAAGTCGTAACAAACTAAATGTAGACAAACATCTGTATGTATGACACAAACCCTGCAAAACATCTACAATGTACCCACAAGATGCAATTATTTTCAAATAACGATTTTTAAATATCCTTCGAATATTCTTTATTGCATTTCACCACCTTAGACAACGTCGACTATGTGTTTTCTTGAAAAGTGCCCCTTCGCTACTCTTGCTCACTATAGCACCCTTGGCCTAGATGGCACTGAATGTTTAGTGTCGTATTGACATTTACGATTTGTCAGAAGCCTGACATATTTATGGGCCAATTGGAAATACTTTCATATTGGTGGTTATGCGTCAATGAAAATTACGAATTTTATGGTGTTTGTAATGAATTTTAGTTGTGATTTTAAAATTACTTACAAAATTTGATTTGATTTCCAATTACAATTTTTGGGAATCTACTCTTGTGCCGTAGATTTGATAACCTTCAAGGGAGCAGCGTGGTTGCTAACTTAAATCATGAGTAAATTCAAACCGCCGGCTGGTAAGGCTGTTAGTAGTTAAATACCTGTCATCTGAAGTGTTATTTATAACAGTGAAAGGTTTGCCATTTACAATCCATATTTGTAAATGACAAACCTTTCAATCGATATTTGTAAATGGCAAACCTTTCACTAAATAACTGAAGAACGCATTATATTAAGTAAAACTTACAATTAATTTATAATGCACTTATACATTGTTACCTTTCGTTGATTTATGCATATAAATGGACTGCTCTTCAATATTGCCGATTTATGGCATGTGCGGTTTCGAAGAAACCGCAAAGTATTTACTACCAGAAATGGCTCTAATCTAGTTATTGTAAAATGTAGACTGGAAACTAGAAAGCAACGAATTGAGTATGCTGGATGTTCTGAATACAACCACATTCCACAATCATTGCAAAATATATCTAGGATTCGAACATTTAAGTCAAACCTAAAATCTTATTTCTTTGAAAACATGGAATTGTAATTAGCCTTCTTTTTCATAACTTCTGTTTATTGCCATGTAATTTATTTTTCTCCAAATGAATATTTCATATAATATGAATGTTTAATAGATATTGCCAATTCGCCACAATAATGTCCAAGTGGGGAAGGGCATAAATATTAAATGTAAAATTATTACTGAAACAAATGAATAAATAAATAAAAAAGTGGTGATTCAAGTGTGGGCAGTTTTTAGTATTATTAGCATTTAGCATGATTATTACTATGCAATTGAAGATTATGAACTGAACGAAATGCGGTTTCAACCAATTGGCCACCAAGATCATACGATTTGATGCCGTTAGACTTTTTTGTAGGGCTGTATCAAAGACCGTGTTTATGCGGTCCAAATGTTGATGCATTTGAAAACCAAAATTAGTCAAGTTATCGCCGAGATACAGCCCAAAATGTGCGAAAAAGTGGTCAAAAACTACATCAAAAGGATCCACTGCTGCAATCAATCCCAAGGCGTTCATTTAAACGACATTGTATTTCATAATCGCAAGGTCCAAGCATTATAATGAAGTAAAAGTTTCATCGAAATCATAGATTTATGTGTGTTTTAGTTAACTTTACTTTTGAAACCGAAAAATGGATAACCCTATACGAGTATATGCCAATATCACATGTTGGTGGGTATACAAAATTAGTGCTTAGCTTCATAGATATTCTAATTGCGTTTTATTTTTAAAGTGTCATTTTACAGACATTGCCTTTTTTGTCTAGGTAATCAAGTCCCCTGCCTCAGCTGTAAGATAAATTGCCATAATGCCTAATCGTCACATAGATTGCTAATTTATAGCATTTGCTACGAATGGACTTTGGTATTCTTTTCGCATTTTATGCTAATACCAAGCTTTATGTATTATATCGTATAGCCCAATGGCGTACAGTTATTGTTTCTAATATTTACCGAATCGCTTTTAACAAATTAACAACACGATTCTATTGTTTTTTTAAATTTAAGCTTCAATTAAGAAAATCTGCCTAAAAAAATCAAATAATGATCATCGCGTTATAAAAGGTCACGGGCATAAAATATATTACGTTTTCATTCTGATCGCTGATCGTAGTCTTTCAGAAAACTAAACTTCACATGTTAGTTCTATGACAATTAATATGTTTACCTTTATTCAGATTTGTTTTGTAGTGTTTTTGTGCAAAACAATAAAAATTATATTAAAACGCAAAAAAAAATAGATAATTCAACCGGTTCGAAAGTGCTTAAGCCGTGTGGTGTCCTCTCGGCGTTCTGTTAATATCGTTGTTATTAATTAACCTCCCTCGGCCATTTGTTAATGTAGGAATCATAATTGTTTTTTTGGGAAGAAGATAACGATTTTATGATGAGACATTAACAGGTGGCCAAGTAGCAAATGTATGTTGTTTTAAAGATTTATATGTCTCGTATTTCGATTTAATTATATTTAATTATTAATACGGTTTTTAATATCTGACTGAATAAAGGGTTATCCATTTAGGGATTTCAAAACTACCGGTCCCACAAAGCTGTCAGCTGTTAAATACCTGTCATCTGAAGTGTTATTTATTTAGTGAAAGATTTGCCATTTACGAATATGGATAGTTTAACAACAAAAAAAAAAGCGTAAGAATAGTTTAAACTTACTCAAAATGTGGTGATTCAAACGTGAGCACTTTCCGTGCATTACAGGATGATCCGCTGTTGCAACCAATTCAGAGGCGGTCTTTTAAATGGAATTGTAGTTCGCACATAATGGCGAGGTCCAAGCATTTTAAGGAAATAAAAGGTTTATGTGTGTTTCATTTAACTTTCTTTTGAAGGCTTTAAAATATTCGCTTTTCTACATAGAATTTCTGTTTAAATATATTATACTTTTCTACTTCGCAACAATTTCTCCAAGTTATTTTACAGCAAAGTAAAAAGAGTTTAGAAATATCCACGAGCGCGATGGTTCGAAAACGGGGTTCTAAATCTAAGATTCTTTAATTCTTATGCAGAGGCTTTTTTTTACCATTGCAAAATTTGTTCGCAGTCACATCGTTTTCCTTTAAGTCGAATGAATGCAGCTGTATAAATTTTTAGTAGCATTATTATATTTTAGACATTCTTTACACTAAAATAAATTTCAATAACATACTTAACGAAAGAAAGACCAAAAAAATGTATGAAAAAACAGAAAAAGCTTAAAGCTACATCAAATTTTCACTCTCTAAACAGGTTGAAAAAAGGTATATCTAGCGGGAAAAAACTAAACTGGCAACATTGATTTTTATGTATGAATTAATAACGCACAGTCAAAATTGTATTATATGAACTGACTTTACCCATCATCCTTTTACTTTGGGGCAAAAGTGTGAAGGATATCAAGAAATACCTTGAATTAAACCACAATAAAACAAGCAAAACTAACTTTCTTAAGACTTCAGTACAGATTTTTGTGAATTGTATTATATTATAATTATGTTCTTCCATTAACTTGAGCAGATGTTGTCCGATGTTGGTAATTCGCCAATGCTTTTTTGTAGGTGATTTCAATATAGATTAGCTAATGACAAATACACAAAGCAGCAATCTGAACGATTTGTTCGCTGAATATTACATATTTTCTTGTCATAAATTAATAACCAAAGCGGAAACTGATTCATGCATAGATAGTGTGTATAGCAATTTAAAACATTTGATTATTATTTCTTTAATTTAAACAAAAATTACTGATCATAGTTTAATTATCTGCGGTTTGAAGTGTGAATATTGTGGAGAATCTTTTTCAAAAAAAGATGTAGAATAGATTATGATCCATTCGGATATTACTTAGATGAAAATTTAGGAATGTCATTGAATGAACTCAATGCGGCAAAGCGCTGTAAACAACTTATTGAAGTTTTATCGGAAGCTGAGCAAAATACTTGTAGTGCCGTGGATGAAGTAACAAATATAAGGCATGCTATAAGTCTATGGTTCTCAAAAACATAATAATCAAGTATGTAAGTAAGATTCTACTTTGAAGTAAAAGTAGTTTGTAATCATTCCAATTTGACACTCGGGTGTTCTGAATTTTACTTTTTACTTTTCATTTCTGTTTTGTTTTCGAACATTAATTCGTAGTGAATTGCATTGTTGTAGAAACTACTTTTAAGCAAAAAGAAGTGGTTTAAAAATACATTAGAAATTTTATTGTGAAACAAAAATTTTTGCAAATAAACATGTAAGTATAATAAATAAAAGTGGTCTGATTCCGTTAGTTGAATAAAAATTTTCCTTGTTTGAAGGAGGAAACACAAAAATACTACGCAGGATGCAATAATGCTAAGTTTTATGCAAAACAATCCAGACCTGGCAAAAGGATTCGCAAAAGGGGACATTTAATAAATTTGTGCTCACAAAGATGGAGGAAGCTGTTAGTGATTTGTGCGCGATTTCCACAGTCATCAAAGGAGTTGAAAACGCACAGGTTTTTGGTGATGCACCTTCAGAAGAAGAAATCATAGTCAACTTCAGTGATATGCTTGAAGAAAATGTTGCTTCCACCAGTAAGTCTACTGCTACTGCGATTCCAAGACGCCAGAAAAACATAAGTTTTAATGACATTATGAAAGACTGTATGAGAGGCCAGACTGATGCTATGGTATCAATTGCGGAGCAGATGAAAGGAATTTATAATGATAGTGAGCACATAAATCGAGAACTTAGAAACAACACTCATGAACTAAAAAAAAGTATTCAAAATCACATTGAAGAAAAGAAAATACACTATCTGCGAATGGGGCAGTTAAGACAGGAAGAAATTTAAATAAAAAGAAGAAAACTAGAGATTGAGGAATTAAAGTTCAATTACCAAAAAGGAAATATGTGATTTATAATTAAGCTCTTTATTTACTATTGAAGAATATTTTTGTTTTTAACTTTTTTTTTTTAATGATTTAAGTATGAAATTAATTTACATTGATCTCAACGTGTTTAAGGCATACAGAATGTGTTAGTGCTTTTTTTGTGTTATTTTTTTTAAGAAATAAAATGTGATTTAAAAAATCTGTCTTCACATTTTATTAATCGTGGTTATATAAAGAATTTTTATACATATATAGGTACGTTAATAACTAAAGCCGATTAGCGATTTCATCTCTTGTAGAAGAGTCTACGGAATTAATTATAAATTCATCCCAGTCATCGTTGTCATTATCGTTTTCACTTCTTATGTTTGCTTCTTCCAAATATTCAACATTAAAATCCCTGCATACATTATGCAGTGCGCAGCTTACGTTAATTGCCCGAATTGCTTTTAGGGGCTGATACGGAAGTATTTTAGCAAGGCATCGAAAGCGGCTTTTCAAAACGCCAATAGTCCTTTCAATTACATTCCGTGCTGACGCATGTCTTTTATTAAAGTTGTGTTGACGTTTACCAGCCTGAGGATCCCTGTAAGAAGCGTATCCCGCGTCACCCAACAAACAGCTGCCTCTGTCGCCGCTGTCATAGCAACGAGTAAAATAGCTGCATGGTTCACTGACGCTCCAAACTAGAGAATCGTGACTAGAACCGGGTCGGCAGTCATCGATTACTTTCACAACCATGTTGTAATAACAAATCTATAAGGAATAGTAAATAATAAATATAACGCTTGATTACATAATAAGTTCTTTGGAGATGTACTTACAATCATAGCATTTAAACTGTAGTACCCCTTTCTGTTATTGAACAAGTTTCCAACTTTTTGCGGCTTAATAATTTCCACGTGAGTTCCATCAATGCATCCTTCTACATTGGGAATACCAAATTCTTGCATGAAGTGACGCTTAGACAAATTTTGTTCATCAACTGTCATTTTCAAATATATTTTTCTAGAACAATAAGCACTCGATTTTAAATTTTGCAGGTGGTCCTCCTCTTTTCCAACCCCTCGTTGAAATTCTCCTTCTGCTAAAAATCTTAATGTGGCAGCAAGCTGTAGTTTTGCCGGAATGGATCACATGGGCAGTCTCAATTTTATGCAATGTAAAATGTTACGAAATGCATCTTTGTTGATGCGATAATTTTGTAAAAGTAAAAGTTTTTTATTAAAAGTATATTGAATGTACTTAAGTATATACATGTGTGTACTTACGTAGTGTCGCCCATATCCAGACGATTTGAGTGATCTCGCAAAATCTGCCTTTGTAATTTTGCTCTTGCGTATTCAATGGTTTGGTATATAATGGGCACTAACACCGTATTCATTATTTATTATTTATTTACAATTTCTGTTTTCGAACTTAATTTCATATGAGAAAATGAAACAACAAACCACTTCATTTGCAGAACATCCAAAACAAAATGTCAACTTTTCAAATCGTATTTTACTTTAATTCTACTACTTTTTCGGAACATACCTGAATATCTTTGAAAAATTATAAAAACAAACTGTTGAGGTTGAAGTGGAAAAATAAATTGAGCACATCATTGAATGAGCGTTTAAAAAGAATTAGTAAAGTTATTAAAATTTGTGAAGGAAATGGAATGAATACATATTTCTCAAGCAATATCCAAAAATGTAATGGAGATACATATAAGAAAGCTATGGGAATAACCAACGAATTTGATTTGAATTTGGGTACGGTAAATGGAGACGTTTTATTAACTGACGATAAGAAAGCAACGCATCTTAATGATTACTTCTCTGATGTTGCCCAGAAAGTTCGAAAAAAATAGGAAGCTATAATGATGATGATTAAAATATGTTCAGAACTTTAATACTAGTTAGAATAGTTTTTGGTCTTGAAAGAGCGAATCATTTTCAAATAGAGAGGGTTATGGACTATTTGAAGTTGAATGAGTCCCCGGGCTATGACAGAATTTCATCTAAAATGTTGTTAACTAGGAAATCATTGATTGCAACAGTTCTTACAAATATTTATAATAAAATTACTGAAGAATCGTCTTATCCTGACGTATTAAAGGTGCACAAAATATGTCCTATTCCCAAGTTTTCTAATGCACGAACGGCTGAGAATTTTCGACCAATTTCAATATTGCCAGTTGTTGATAAGTTATTTGAGAAGCTGATATTTGAACAAGTCACAGCTCACCTCAATGTAAATAAAATTATCTTTGAAAGGCAACATGAAAGGGTACAGGTACTGGAGATCCAGTTGTTAATGGTGTAGATTGTATTTGTAGTGGTGTGGAAGCGGGATACAGAGGTGTGGCCGGTGTGTTTTATGATTTGTCGATAGCTTTTGATCTAGTTGATCATGATATATTGATAAGAAAACTTGGAATTTTCGGATTTTCTCATGAAACACAGCGATTGTTTCAGAACTACTTAAAAAATAGACAGCATTTCATGCAGGTTGGACAGAGTCCAAGCAATATACATGTCGTAATTTGTGGTGTTCCGCAAGGTAGTGTACAAGGGCCATTATTATTTAAATTTATATATTGATGACTTGTCAAAATTAGATTCTAAAGACAAATTATACATGTTTGTAGACGATATATGCTTACTTTATAATTATAATTATTCTTTTATACTACAAACACAAATAGAATGTGATGCTGCGATTTTAAGTGAATATCTAAAGGTAAATAAACTAGTTTTGAATGCAAGCCAAACTAAATTCGTAAGATTTCGATCAAAACTTCCTATTAATGATACAAATATGATCGTACATGTTGATGGTAACGTAATAGAAGAATTAGAAAGCTTGCGTTATTTAGAAGTATGTCTTAACTATAATCCTGTCGTGGGATAAACACATCATGAACTTAAAATCCAAAATATCGCCAGGATCTGGAATTTCGTACAAATTTAAAAACAAATTAAATTTAAAGCTAAAGTTAATGCTGTACCAGTGTCTGATATACTCTCATTTGATGTATCTTCCTTTCGTGTAAGTCCACCACCTGTCTAAAAGCTCTACAGTCGGCACAGGATAAATATTATTAAAAACTGTTTTAACCTACCTATGAGATTCAGTACATCTTCTTTACATGCCGCAAATGTTCTACCTGTTAAGGGATTATACAAACAACAACTTCTGCTCTATGTCCACAAATCAGTAAACGGAATTGGAGTCTTTACAACATCATTTCATAGAAATGTCTCATACATTCAAAGATCAACCCGTCAAGCAAATGCGATGGTTTTAAATGGAGTTAAATGTTTTGTCGGTTAGAGTTTACCAAGCAACGTGTTATATTTGCTGGACTATTTGAGTAAAATCAATTGCCATAATCAATTGTAGTTACCTTATTAAACTGTAATAAATAATTTATTAAAAAAAAAGAAATATGTATATATAGGTATATATATTGAATTTAGTGAAATGGCTTAAATTAGACAATTTAAAGTTACCAGAGAAGTCATGAGAATTTAAAGTTAGCTTGGAAAGAACTTAAGCAAATGCAGTCCATGAATTAGTAACTACATTGGAGAAATTTAATGTCGACAAATAGTTTAATTTGTGTAGGAGGCGCCAGAAGAGACGTGGCTCCCATTTTCGTTTTTAGAACTTAGTTTACTAATCGCATGACGTGCGTCAAATTTCACTGAATTCGGCACGACTGATGGAAAGATATGAATCTGGGAACATGTGGGCTAAATCGATCATTTGGATTGAAGGTAGCAAAAGGGTTTGATCAATCAGACGATTTTTCCCGAGTTAACGACAGAATTATAAAACAATAAAATATACAAAAGTTTAGGTTAATTAGAAATTACTGTTGAATTTCGGAAAATCGGCCGATTTCTTTGGAAGGCATCAGAAGGAATATGGCAAAGTGCTTCCTTTTCATTGTAATGTAATATGAGCATTAGAATACGTAATTTAAATTAGTCATTTGTATGAGCAGCACAAGACAGTGGGGGGTTTATTGGTCCATTTTTTTAAATTTTGATAAGCAGCATAAACCAATAAGGAGTTACTAGGAAAGAATTGAATTTCAGAGAATTGGTCTATTTGCGTCGGAGGTACCAGAAGGATTGGGTCCATATAGCACATTTACTATAACCAGCTATGATCTGGCAAAATATTAAGGTAATATTAAGTTCTTTATAATCTTACAAATTCATTGCATAGTAGGATTATGACAACCACAATCACCCCGTAGTGCACGAAAAGTGCCCACGTTTGAATCACCACTTTTGTAGTAAGTTTTAACTTTTCTTACGTGCTCTTCATATTCGTAAATGCAAACCTTTCACTAAATAAATAACACTTCAGATGGCAGATATTTAACAGCTGACCTTGCCTTGCCTTGCTAGACCGACGACTTTGAAACCACTAAACTAAACGAATTATGCTGTAGTCTATCTAGACACTTCATGAGCAGAATGTCTTTCATAAACGTGCGAAATAATTTCTAAAACCAAGTACAAAAAAAGTGAATTTAGTTTAAGCTTCAATTAGAAAAAATTATAAATAAAAGTGGAAATAAGGAACAATATTCTCATAAAGGAAAATATTTACCGAATTCGAGGTCGTACAATCTCGTTTATACTACAGGTTCTATAACATCATGTTCCACATTTCATTGTTTTTTGTTTGAAACTATTAAATTAAATGTATCATTTTTAACTTTAGCTTGAAATAACTATGTTTGAATTTAAAATACTATGATTACTTGAAACCATTCTGGTCGTATGCAGTATTCTCGAAACTCTTTGAAATCAATTTTACTTTAAATGAACTTAAATTAAATAACTTTGAATTCAGATTTAGGCAAAATTCCAATTTTTTTGTACACTGCTTACTAAAATTTTTAAGATTAATTTACATTTAGTTAATATGAATTTTGAAATAAGGTGAAGTTTATTATTTTCCACATTTTATTATTTCTAACAGAAATTAAATAAAGTCGTTGTAGTTGAAAGTCAAAAGTATTACAATTCTATTTGGAACCGTCCAATTCACGCTTTACTGAATAAGAACAAGAATGTTGTAACTGATTCTAAAATTTTGATTAAAAGTAATTACAACGCCAACTCAACATATTTCCCACATATAATTTTGTTCTAATTTGTATGGCTTAAATTAAAATGCAAATGCAAAAGTATACAAATTGTTTTTCAATATCAGTAGTTTTACTTACATTGAAGAACAAAAAAATATTCAAGGAAATTTGCGTATTCATTTTATATACGTGTTATTTTCATGTAAAATTTAGTCAATTTAAATTTCATTCACATGTCTTGATTAAAAATTTAGTAGTATTTCCGATGCAGTTACAATTATTATGATATTGGCAAAAAGTGCTTTAAATTATCCATTATCACTTAAGAATTGTAATTGTAATTGTTTTATTGAGACTTTTTTTAACAATTTATTAGCAAATTAAACAAATTAACAATATAAGAAAATCTTAGGATTATAGCGTATTGTCCTAATTAACGATAAAAATATTTACAGCTTCATGCTTTATATAGAAGTTTTACAACAATACATTTTAAAATAAATTAATAACGTAATCAATCTTGCTCCCGAGTCTTTCATTTACATGAGTGAAGATGATCTCATAAAAATCCTTAAATCTAATTTATAATTAATTACTGTAAAAAAAGAAAGTGAATATAAAGAAAAAAAAACTAAATTTAAAAATGCAATTAAAAAAAAACGATAATAAAACCAAAAATGGAAGATACATCGGTTATCCACGATGCGTATTCGGTAGAACCTCATCCAAAAATACCGGTCTCATCTCATCCCTTGATCAAGAGGTGTTAATTTGTTGGTTTTGGACTCTATCCGCAAATTTGTTCATTAGGTCGAAAACGTAATGCCCGATAAGAGTTATTTTTGCTTTATTATATATATAATGTATATATAAAGCAAGTTTTAAAAGTTTTCCCCAACACAACACCTCAACACTTTTCTTTCTAAAATTTCCATCTCCTTGATGACTGCAGGAGACGCACTAAACCACTAATCGCACTAATCGTTTTGTATAGTAAAAGTTCGTCTTCACCGAGAGATTTTTATTCCAAAATATTTTCGAGAAAATCCCTAAAATTGTATATGCCTTTTCAATAACAATCCTTGCGTGATTATCAAACTTAAGAAGTTTCGAAAAATCAATGCCCAAATATTTTAAACTATTCGTGAAAGAAAATTTCCTCACTTGCAAGGAAAAGTCTTAGCAGTTTACTTTCGGAAACTGCGAACGGTTTACATTTGCCCGATGTGTTGTGTTCAAACAAATTCTCATTTGTCATAAAATTGTTCTACGTTGCGCAAATGAACCGAAACTTTGCCGAGTACCGTAATCGGCAACACGTCATGTACATACAGTAAAGCGTCATCTGCATATAATAATCCAGTGGAAGCTGAATCAAAATGAGGAAAATCATACATGAATATATTATATAAGTGTGGAGCTAGAATCAAACCCTGGGGAACACAGCAATTCACATTCCCAAAGCCGGCAAGAATGCCCGAGAAATCAATGCAAAATTCTCTATTTCTAAAAAACTGATAAACAACTTGATTATATGAGGATCAAAACCAACATGGATCATTTTATATAAAATACCCTTATGCGAAGCATGATCGAAGTTTTTTTTTTTAACGTCTAGTGGCACTGCAACCGTGCAAAAGCCTTTCGCAAATTTAGAACAACGTCGTTTTGAAGCTTAAGCAGAGTATCATTGGTTGAGCGACACTTCTGAAACCCAAATTGCAGATTTGAAATGTACGTGTCTGTCATTCAGGTATCCATTTTGTTCCTAATTACTATCTCCAAAAGCTTAGCAACATCATTGCTTTCTTTCCTCTCTTTTATAGGCACGACTTTAGAAACCTTCCATGCTTTTGGAAATTAAGAATTACTTCAGCAAATATTAAAAATTATTACTAAAAATGCATGCGCTTTCATTGGTAGTTTTCTGAAGATATAGTTAGAAATTTCATCAAGTCCTGCAGATCTTTTGTTATTTATCGCTGCAGAGTGCTCCAAAACTTTGTCCATTGTCGTCAGATTGTTCCAATTGTTTGAGTTTGTGGATTGGAAACTTGAGCTGAATTGAAACATATTTTCAGGAACCATTAGAGTAGTTTTATTTATTTCCTCGTTTAATATAAATGCTTGAAAAATATTCTTTGAGTTTTTGCAATTTCAAAGCATTGTCCTCAACAACCTGACCTTCAACCGTCAGAACTTTCAACTGAGGGATCAGTAACCTAACATATTATACACATTTTATGGACTGTTGGTCCCGATTTTATGTGTGATAATTTTTTACCAAAATTTCTACTTTGATCAATTTCCACGTGCCTCCTAATGATTATACTTATTAGCTGAATTTGTTTCGATAACAATCGATAATCCGAATTTGTTCTGTTAACATTTTGGTGAAATAATCTTTTCAGTTTTTTCTGCCACCTGTGCTTAATTTTATATAGTCTCGTAGTTCCACATTTTCCGAATGAGTTGAGTTTATGAAATTTATGTTGTCGAAAACTTTTGAATGTATGTATCAATCTCATCATTCGACAAGTTCCTATCAGCGCGGAGGAGGTAACACGAATGACGGTAATACTACTAGACGGTTCTTTAGAGCAGCAGAAAAGAGTTCAGAAATCACTGGTGTCAATAAAGAATTAATTGAACGGTTTCATATTATTTTGGAAACTTTAGGTAGTGGTTGCCCTATTGATGAAGATGTTTGTGAAAGTTTTATTACTGTCACACGAAATTTATACTTGAACGTCCATAGCGTCTATAAAATCCTTTTTCATGGAAAAGATATTATATGGTCTTGCATTCTTCCTGTAGGAAAGCTGTCAGAAGAAGCTCAAGAAGCATGAAATGAAGGTACGAGGAAATTTAGACAGTTGTTTACGAGAAAAACATCGAGAATGGACGCAAATACAAATCTTTTCAATCGGCTATTAATTTCTTCAGATCCTTTTGTCGCAAGTTTGCCTCACACTCCCTTTCGAGTTCGAAGTTTGATAACAAAAGAAGTTCTTTCATTATTATCTGTTGATGCTTTCGAGGAAGAAGAATCTTTTAATGATGCATATGAAATTGGCTAAATTAAAATCTCTATGCGTATTTATGTGTTTTATCTGTATTATTAATGTAATAAAGCAAAAACAATTGAATAAAACAATTACTATTAAATATTTATTAAAAATATTAAAATGATTTTGATACTAAAAATGACTACATCCGAGTCTTTACATAAAAACTCACCTAATAATTTTATTATATGATTAATTAGTTGTATTCAACGTAAATATTAGTATATATGTAACTACAAATAATCTCAGAGTATGTATTTAAGAAACCAATCTTTTATCTTAAAAATGTATTTTTTGCTGACAGTGTGAACATTTACTTTTTGCGTCATTTTACTAAAAAAAAAAACTTTTTTTCAAAAAAAAAGTTGATTTTTAACAATCATTTATAAATTTGAACTCACTTTTTGTTTATAACATAAGTGAGAAGAGAACCCTACGCAATTTATTTATTGATTTTGTCCAGTTAGATTTGTGATCTATCACACTGTGCAGCGGCAGGAAAGTTGTTACAAAGTTCACCTGCAATATCGCTTCTAAAATTGTCCCACTTAGTGTGTTTGTATGATGTTATGTTTTGGATGAAGGTTTGAAAATAGTTTCAGAACCGGAAATTGTAATTTCCAGTTTTAGTGGGAAGTGGTCCGGAAAAGATGAATGACTGGTGATGCGAACATTTTCATTATCTGAATGAAGCAAGTTCGGACTGACAAGGAAATGGTCCAGGAAGGACTGTCCATTCGCATATGAAGGTATTGAATCTGGCATTCGAATAAAACTTATTGAATTTTGCTGAAACCAATTAAAAATACATTCCATTTAGATAGTTGGAAGAATCGCCCCGTGAGCTATGTCTGGAGTTGAAGTCTCCACCAATAAACACGACATCAAAGTTTTGTGAAAATCTGGAAATTATTGACAGGCCCTCAAAGAAGTGATTTTGGTTACAATTACAGGGTATATACACCGATCCTAAAAGCAAATTCTTTTTAGAATTATCTACTAAAATGGTAAGATTTATGTATGTATTTGGAAAACTCAAACCGGGAATGCAAATTTTCCAAAACAATAAATGTTTTCATATGGCTATTCCAGTACCTAATGGACTGTTGTCCTTAACAAATGTATAGTCCTCCAAAGGAATTATCTGATTCTTCCTTAAATGGGCTTCTTGAACGAATGCTATATCAATGTTGTTAGCTCTTAAAATATTACCTAAATCGATCCTTCTACTTGTTTCAATCAAAGATCTTACGTTATATATCATGAAACTGATACGACTACGGACTATAATAATAATAAACTTCCTTCATGAGACACAGACTTTGCTTTTTAGCATAATCTTTTGCAAGATTCTTATAATTGTTGATAAAGTGCTCAACTTGTTGTTCCAAATTAACAGGTTGGTAAAGAATTTGTGCAATCTTTAGAAAATCCTGAATTATTTGTGGTTTTAACATACCAGTTGGACTTTGAAACGCATCTGTATTATTAAATAAGTCAGAATAAGCAGCGAATAGCAGCTCGTAAAACATTATTGGAAGCAAATTGTCTTCTTTACCTAGCCTGATTCGTCAGTGTTTTCCTCATATCCACATATTTCTGGTAGACTGGGCAGCCTCTGTAGTTGGATGTATGTCCTCCCCCCACTTTACAATTTGCACAATAAGGAAGTGAATCATTACTCTTCTTAAGTTAACCAATACCTAAGGAGAAAATATCTACCTCCGTTGATAAATTTCGTCCAATATCAATATTGCCAATTATAGACAATGTCTTTGAACATATTTTGCATACACAGCTCTTTACATATTTCCAAGATAACAATTTGTTAAACGATTTTCAATATGGTTTTAGAAAAGGTTGTGGAACAGAGGAGGCAACAATTAATGTGCAAAATTTCATATGTAAGTCGTTGGATGACGGGTATAGGGGTGTAGTTGGAGTTTTTTATGATTTGTCAAAAGCGTTTGATCTAATTGATCATGACATCTTACTTCAGAAACTTAGATTTTATGGTGTGCGTGACAAAGAACTTTTTCTCTTAAAAAGCTATTTGACGAAGCGGTTACAATTTGTACAAATCGATAATAGTAAAAGTACTTTAAAACCAGTAGAGCATGGAGTCCCCCAGGGAAGTGTATTGGATCCCTTGTTATTTTCTTTGTACATAAATGACTTGAAAAATATTGACTTATCAGGTAAAATGTTTGTGTACGCTGATGATATTGCTATTTTTTATCCATATAAATATGAAACGGCTGTGAAGCCTTACATAGAACGGGGAGCAAGTCTATTAATAGAGTATTTGCGTATTAATAAACTTTCCCTTAATCCAAAAAAAAACGAAATTGATAAGATTTAGGCCACATTGTCGGTTCAACGACAGCTTTAGTATATACGTAGATGGGGAAAAAGTTCCAGAAGTTAATTCAGTTAAATATTTGGGATTATATTTTCAAAGTAATCTTTCTTGGACACTGCATATAGAGTATCTAAAGTCTACAGTATCACCTGCCATAGGTTTATTGTATAAATTTAGAAATAAATTTGATCAAAATACTAAGTTTCTAATATTTCAAGCTTTAGTTCAAAGTCATTATAACTATTTAGCCATTATGTATGGTTATAAAAAGAGTTCTGAATTAAAATCACTCCAACGACAACAGAATAAAGCACTAAAAGCTATAGCGAACTTGCCAATTTCATATTGTACGCTTTCTCTGTATAGAGATGTTTTTCCAACGGTTTTGCCAGTATATGGTTGTTATAAATTAAAATTGCTAATATATGTTTTCAAATGCTTGCATAGTATTGGCCATCACACGATAAATTTTTCCCGAAATCAGTATATTTTCAATACGAGAAATAATGACAATTTGAGAGTAGCTATGTGTCGATCTGAAACAACAAAACAGCGTATAGAACATTCTGGTAGTAGTCAGTATAATATTTTACCACAACAGCTAAAATCACTAGAAACACTTTCGTTATTTAAATCTTCAATGAAAAGGTATTTATTGCAAAATATTGAAGAGCTTCTGGTATGAATTTTGAGTTAATATTGAAGTATATGCCAAGAAATTAAATTTTTCATAAATATGTTTGTATTTTTGTATTAAACTATTGTTATTATACAAAAAATTTTGATGTAACTATTTTGCCAACTAGCCTCTATAATGCCATGTGGCGCTGAGGCGTAATTTGTATGAATTTGTATGATAAAATAAATTAAAAAAAAAAAAAAAAAATTTAACACAAACAAACTTCTTGCTACAACTGCGGAACAGGTGTCCCCACTGCTGACACCGCCAACATTAAACAATTTTTGCGTTTGCTCTGGGCGATTCCCAGGAAATTCTCTGATTCGAAAGGTATTTCGTAGCAATAATTTCCGTAGGCGATTTACCAGGCAATAGGGTTACCAAAAACAATCTCGTATATATCTTAATTTTTTTCTAGAATAGTTAGTCATAAATTTTGTAACTGATTCTACTGTGTTGGGAACAACAATATACATTTCCTCCTTGATTAAGTTTAGACCAGTGTTTTAGTAAACACCTTTTAATAATAAACTAGTTTTTTTTTTAATTTTTCGGGGTGTATGAATACGATTCAATATTGTTTTTCTTTAGCCGATTCACCATATCGGTATGAACCGAAGCATCTTTTACATATAATTTGCTTTTATATTTTTCTCAATCTACAATTTTGTATATAATATTTTTATTTTTAGCTGGTCAACAAGGTGCCCTATATTTACATTATATAAGAAAATTGGTGAACGAAACGATCCGCCATTGTCTTTTACATGTTTCTCTCAATTAATATTTTTGCGATTTTGTGTAGTCTTAGAAAAACAATTGGTCGCAAATTGCAGTTCTCCTAGGACGCTAAATCTATTCGCTCTGTCAGTTGACTCAGGTTTACCATTATTTATACTGAAATCCGCCTTGTATTTCGCAGATCCTGCCCTCTTGACTGTGGCCAACTGAAATGCCTCTTCATTAGATAATGAACAATTTTCAAAGTCCATTGATTTGGCGTTAAAAAATATCTTCTCTCGATTGTCTATGAGTGGATGTTTGATCTGGAAAGCAAATGTTCTCAGTTACCGGAACTTTTCCCTTAGCAGTGGCTCCCGTTGACGCCGTTGAACAAGCGTCTTTCAGTAACTGATCCCAACTTTGCATTGGTCTTTTTGTTCCGATTAAATTCTTGTCGGGCGGAAGTTTATCCGGAGCTTTAGTAGCTTCCGCAGCATGGGATGGTTCGTCCATCACCAATTACCAAGGAGATTTGCCGATTCGTTATTGAAATAAATTGGAAAGTTTTTAATGCTTTCCAAATTCTTTTTTTTTTTCTTCTTAATTTGGCAGCAAACAACTACACTTCTGAACTCAATCAAATTCCAATCGAAACTCTTATCATTTACGAACTGTACAGTAATTCTCTTTCTGAGCGCTCAATAAGTATGCAGTGTTAACATCTGAAATCATGTGGTACTGTTTCAATTCAAAGAACACAACAATTTGTGTTTTGCCTCGTTAAAATTGTAACATACTTTTAGGCAAAATATTAGTGACGTATTGACAGCAATGTAAAAAAAAAATTTTCATTTGGAATGACTATCTCAGAAAGAGCGAACCGACAATTTATTATGAATTCATTGCGTATGATTTTACAGCGTAGTTTCATTTTGAGCCCTGTTATCGGCACATCATTTTTTTTTTTAATTATTTGAAGCCATTCAGCTTGCACAAATATCAAAAACGTTATGGGCACTTGGCCAACATCCTGCAAAAGTGTTGGTAAACCAGTGTAGAATATTCAGTCATGTGAGCAGGCTTACATACACTTTCATCTAAAGTCTTTGGACCGATGAATTGGCCGCATGGATTATAAGACTTTTTCCTTTAGGACTGTATTAAGTCCAAAGTCTACATAGATAAGCAAGCTAAGATTGCGAAGTTGGAAGGCAATATTACTCGCCTTCCTCGAAATGGAAAATTGTGGTCAGAGAATGGGCCATTTTATTGGACGCTGATGTGGCCAACATTTGAACGAAATAATGTTTAACAATTAATAATTATAATGACAAAGATTAGCTCATAAAGTTGAATTTCCTTATTTTTAAAAATAACTTCTTAACTTCTTAAAAGTACATCTTGCCAGCGGAGTGAACCCGCACCTATTCGAATGCAATTTTGGCAGTGGTGTTTAAACTCAAATAAAACCGTTTTGATGATTGGGCATTTGGTCGACAAGAATATAGACAGATCCTAGCAAGAATTTACCGGTGGCATAAACAATCACCACGCCCCTTCTAGTACTTCTAATACAAATTAACAGATTTGACATGAAACACTTTTCAATAGCCTCAATATTTCGCGGCACTTATTGTTACTTCTGATATTGCCGGAATTTGTTCCACCCCTTCACCACATCCCCGACAAAAGTATATGAACCCAGAAATGTTTTCGCCATAACTTTTGAAAATTATAAACGAATACACTAAAAATTTGCACAGAATCTTTTTTCCAACACACCAGTTTAGGACTGAAACTGGACGAGCTAAGTCCCACAGAAAATATACGACTAAATAAAATCATTTTTCGCCTTTGATTTAATGAATATGGAGGCACAAGAAGACCATTTTCTCCATGTTTTGCTCATTTATTTAAAAAATAGACAAAAAAGCTACGGAAGCATACAGAGTATTTATGATTTGGATACCTTAACAGATCGCACATGTCAAAATTGGTTCACGAAATTCCGTTCTGATCTTGAAATCTCACGCAGATCACGTTAGGCCAATTGTCGTTAAGTGCGAAATTAAAGTCGTTTCCGAATTGGGCCGATAGGTTTCTGTTCGACAAGACTTATGTAAACAATTTTAAACGACTTGAACTCGACAGGAAGCCAAAATAATTTATTTCCGAAACGCGTTGCTAGTTGGAATGAAAAGTGGATTCTTTACAGCAATGTCAATCGAAAGAGATCCTGATTCAAACCAGAAACTTCACCAAATGTTGAATTGGATCAAAAAAAAAAAGGTTATGTTTATAATTTGGTGGAACTTTAAGGCAGTGGTTTACTTCAAACTGTTTCCAGGGAACTGAACCACAAATTCGGGGGTTTGTTGCCAACAATTAGTTAAACTTGATGAAACACTGAAAGAAAAACTACCCGAATTAGTGAAGACTAACTTTTCCACCAATATTTCATCCCATATCATTGCAGATTCGACAAAAACATTTGAGCTTGGATGGATGATGATACGTCCTATGTTCCTGATGTGACATCGAAGGATTTTTATTTATTCCGGAATCTACACCATTTTTAAGAGGAAAACATTTTAATTCAGGTAAGGACTTAACAACAGAGTGGTTCCAGCATTTTGCTGGAAAAGATCAGAAACTCTTTTAAACTAGAATCAAAAGGTGGCCTGAATGGTGGAAAACACATCACTGAATAAAATTGCACACATATTATAGACTAAATTTCTGTAAGGTGAGCTGACCTTCTTATATCTTCGCCCAGGGGGTGTGCCAAATTGCTATGCTTTTATTTAATGATATACACCTTCATTTCTTCAAGTGAAAATATTATATAGAACTATTCTGAATTAAATCGCAATAAAAGAAGCAAAATTGTTACTTTCTGAAGTCCTCTGAATATATGAGTTAATTATGGTAATTTGTAAAGAGGAGGTGATTATTCAGTCAACTTTCCCACAATTGTAATTCACAAAAATTTCATTAATTCCGGAATACGAATTATGGATTACAGCAGACAATTAAATTTCAATAAATCGGTCAAATTGTATGGGAAGTATCAGAATAAGCGTGGCTACATCGCTCATTTTTTTTCTTAGGGGTTAGTTTACCAAATACTAGATATGTGACAAATTTGGATATATGCCGAGTTCGGTACAACTGACTGAAAAATATGGAAGTATGAATATCTTTGTTTAATCACTCATTTGTGTGGGTGGCAACAGAAGGGGCGTGGTTACTTGATCGATTTTTGCAATTTTTATTAAGAATTAAAAAGAAATTTAATGGAAAAAACTTAGATTGCTACAATCTACTAGTAAGAAATTAAAAGAGAGTAATTGAATTTCAAAAAATTAGTGGATTTGTATGGGAGGTACTGGAATCGTAATCGGCAATCGGTCATTTGTGTCGGAAGTAGAAGGCACCTGTTTTTAATATTTTTAGTTTTCCCAAATATTATAAAGCAATGCAATGGACAAAAATTTGGGGCACAGGGAGAATATTTAATTTCGGGGAGGAACTGACAAAATATTAGGGTGTGCCATGTTTTAAGAAGTTCCACAAAGATATATCGCAGTTATGCCTACCAGCCACCCAGAAACACAGACGAACATCCATCAGCTGATTTAAAAAGTCTTGAAACAAATTTGATCAAACAAATGTTTGGTTCTTTAAACGCCTCCTTCTGGGTGTAACATTTTTGGTCGTATCAAATGAAATGTACCTTCATTTCTCTGAGTCGAGGTATTAGAATTAAAATTTAGTTTGAGAAAAAATAACCAAAATTACTTTGTTGCCGTCCAGTATTGTGTGTTTTTTTTTTTATTATAAGCCATCGTTCGACGTACGAGTACACAATCAGATGATATCTCATGGTTAGATGACAATTCATAGCCTTAATCTTGTAGAGGTTGGAAACCATTTTCAAATTGAAATAAAAAATAATTCTAAAAATATGCTATATTTTATTATAACACGGAAGCGGAAGTCTAATCAGTTATTGTCTTTTTCTGTGGAGTATAATTTAAGGCCGTCGCTGAAAATGGATGGTACCAACTCAGAGATGGAATGCGTCCTATTCAAATGACACGTTTGTTTTAATTTGAGTACTATAATTTTCTGATTAACTCGTTTCCTTTTGTACTCATTATAGCTTCGCAAGTACTTTGAAGGTACCGGGTTATCCATTTTTTTTATCAAAAGTTTATTTTATCAAAAGTAAAGTTAAATAAATCACACCTAAAGCTATGATTTCGATGAAACTTTCATTTCTTTATAATGCTTTGACGTTGCCATTATGAACGAAATAAAATAAAATAAATAAATGACCGGCTTTGAATTGGTTGCAGCAGTGGATTCTTTTGAGGTAGTTTTCGAAAAAAATATGGCCCACCGACACCTCCAGACCGTAAAGCGCACCACGCAGTCACTTTTTCCGGATGCAATGGCTCTTCCACAAGTCCCATACGCGGCAATTTTGCTTGTTGACGTCACTACCGAGCCAGAAATAAGCTTCCTCACTTTAAAAAATTTTGTTCGATTGAAAGTCCACGTTTGAATCACCACTTTTGTAGTAAGTTATAACAATTTTTACTCGTTCTTCGGTGGTTAAACGATCCATATTCGTAAATGACAAACGTTTCACTGAATAAATAACACTTCAGATGACAGGTATTTATCAGCTAACAGCTAAGATAGCCCTGTTTGGTGAAAATAGAACTCAGCAAAAGAGGAAAGAAAATTTAACATACGCTTGTCGTAGGAAGGAAGCGGTACTTTATGGTGCGTCTTCTTCATATTTTCATGAGAATTATTGTAGCAATAAAAAAGGAGTCATTTTGGTATCATTTTGCATTTTATTTTTGGATCTGAGCTTTTAGACCGAAATTACGTAAAACAGCGTTTCTATGAAATGTGATTATATGACAATCGAATCCAAATAAATTATTAGCATTTAAATGTAATGCAATTTAATAAGAACTTTCGGGTTTGTTCAGCGATATAAAAATGTCTTTCTGGAAATAATAAGTATGCATATATTGCGCTATTTTTGTTACATGTTATTCTTTTAGAATGACTTCCAGTTCTTTGTGCTAAGAAGTCATAATGAAAAAACTCGTATTTCTTACTTGAAGTTCTTTAGTTGGTGTGCTGAGTAAAACGGTCTTCTTCACTAATTGATGAGGTGCATTCGCATCTAAGAAAATGTATCCCACATAAAAATGCACCCAACAAGTTTTGACAAATTTGATAATGTCCTTTATTCAAGTGATTTTAGCCTTTTAAAGTATACATTTATGTGTGGAAAGCGTTGCAAACATTTTAACTAACGTGGACCAAATGACCATTTGATTTTTGTAATAATTTTAGACAATTTCGGTTTGGTTAAGAATACTTAAATTAATGACCCACTTTGTGTGTTCTGATGGATAGAAAAGACAGAAGAAGATTTTTCAAACGAATTAGAATATAACTTTTTAAGTTTGTGATTAAGACAAAATGTTTCACAAATATTACTATGTTATTCAGGTCTTTAAATATTTCAACCAAATTAAATGAACTCTCAGTGAAAAATTACGCTTTAGGAAAGTCACACTTTAGGAGACTGGTTTTGAATACTCTAATAATAAATAAAATTTTATCGAAAGTTAAATGCATTTAGGAGCAAAAAATAAATTAAATTAATATAATAATGATCTCACGTGTCAATTTTGTATATAAAATTGTACGTAAAATAATGAAAATTAAAATACCTCAATTTAAACTACGCTAATTATATTTAAAAATATTTAGCTTTTTTCGCGGTTTTTAAGCTGTTCTGGCAACACTGGCGAGAATGCTATCCATTTTCTTCTCAGACGCTACTTTAGCAAACGCTTAGCGTGTACCAAAATCAATCAAAATTTGGTGCACCTATATAAAGGATAAGAACTTAAGAATATATGTGTATATGTGTGAGGTACCAGAAAGGGCGTGACTAATCAGTGGATTTTTCTGAAATTCGCCAGGCATTACAAAACAATCCAATACAGTCGACGAATTAGGAGTTAGAGGGGGGTAAAAAATAAATTTTTGAAAATAAGTCAATTTATATAACAGGCACCAGAAGACAGTTTAAAATCTCTGAAAGTTTGAAAAGGTTTCATAAATATTTACGACAGCTATTGTGTATATCAGCCATTCAGATAGACGGACATCCTCAATCAACTTAAAAAAATCATGAAATATATTTGGTAAAAATGTACTGGGTACTTTAAAGTTAAATAATACAAGCTTTGATTTGGATGAATCCTTTATTTCATTATAATGTTTGAACCTTGACATTATGAAATACGATGTCATTTAAAATGACCGCCTATGGATTGGTTGCAGCAGTGGATCCTTTTGAGGTAGTTTTCGACCCCTTTTTCGCACATTTCGGGCGGTACGTTTGGGGATTGCCCGCCTACACACTGTCTTTGACTTAGCCCCATACAAAAAGTCTGACGGCATTAAATCGCATGATCTTGGTGGCCAATTGACGTCACCAAAATGTGAAATTACGCTTTCTGAAAACTTCTCATTCAATAAAGCCAAAATCCGTCGTGTTGAATGACATTTAAATCACCATATTGTAGAAAGTTTTAACTATTTATACGCGTTCTTCAGTTGTTAAATGATCCATATTCATAAATGGTATACCTTTCACTAAATAAATTACACTTCAGATTGCAAGTATTTAACAGCCGATTTAACAGCTGGCAGACCAACGATTTTGAAGCGAATAAATGGATAACCTGTTACTACTGGCCGCTGTTTTTTGCCACATCAAATGATAACAACCTTCATTCCTTCGAGTGAATGTATGAAAATTACAGACAAAAGTTGGTCGACTTTGTGCCACAACACTGTAAAAGTTTAACGTCCGACGTTTTGTCCACACATTATCAGCACAAACACTGTGCCAGCGTTCAGTTGATCATATTGCTTTGTGCTCGTACACACATCTATACATCGTACCCTGTTCAGCGGCATAAATATATGAACCCGCGCATGCGCTTCCACCAAGCTACGAATCCCATAAACATTATTTTACCACGTCTACGTGTTTACCTTTTTATATATTTATTTTTTTTTTTTATTGTTGTGGCAATATTCATTAGAACTTGTCTGAGAAATTCTAATGAAAACAACAAAAACTGTGTTTTTTGCTCTTGATTGTAAAAAAAGATTCCCGCAAATTGACTAAAAACAACACGAAAGAGAAATACCAAAACAACAAACTTCACTTAATGATATTTGAAGTTTCCTTGACAAGGTCATTAGGCAGGTAGAAATGCTATTAAGTACACGCACACGTAGCGGCGCGGTTATCGGATGTTGCTTTAGTCGAATGAAGTGGTCAGGCGCAAAGTTGGACACACATCAAAACTTCAATCACGACGTGGACGGTACGGCAATTCATGGTGAGATAAATAAGCTGAAAAGGCCTCTTCTCATATAAGAAATACACTAAAATAATAACCACGCCCACACGATCGTTCCCGCGACAACAATTCTTTGCAATATTACGCAAACAGAGTTATGTTTTCCGCCTCAAACATCTTTACAAATGTCAGGAGATTTTATTTAGAATCAATTCTCTGGACGTAAAATAAAATTAAGAATTAGTTATGGCTCACGAATCAGTAACGTTGAAATAAATTCACTCACAGCAAATTATTCATATTACAAAGCTTAACAATTAATTAATTAATTAATTGGTGAACAACATTGAAAAAGTCTTATTTTTCAGCGATATATTTAGTCCTGCTATAAGCAAATTTGTTTCCAATGTTCCGATATCGCCTATTTGTAATGTCGATGGTTCACAGTGTCACGATTGATGTATTGATTCACTGCCTGATGAAGTGGGCTGTACAAAACAGCCCTTTCTTCGAATGTTAAACATTCTGATACAAAGAAATTGGGAGTTGTCCAATAGAACACAAAATATTTAGAATTCATTCAAATTGATTGTAGCGCCTTCAAAGTAGACCTTTCGCAAAATAATAATGCTTTTATGCCAACGAATAATCCAACCAGAGGAACAATTTTTAAACACATTTTCAGAAAAGATAACAGTTCTCGTCGCTAATTCTCTTTTATCCCCTCTATCGATTGAAATCGGAGTCTTGGAAAGAGCATATAGTCAGTCGGAGCCATATCAGGTGAATTTGGTGGGCGATTTTATTATGTTACTTGAGTTTTTGACCAGAAACCCGATTGCATTGATAACGTTGTTAGATGTGCGTTATTGTAGTGCAGAATCCATAAATTGTCTCTCCAAAAATCCGTTGTCTTTCCGTTGTCCAAATAATATTGTTTTTTTTTTTTTGTTTGTTGACCGGTTTGCATATTAAACTCGTAAACCAATATCTTATCACCAGTTACAATTCGTTTTATGAACAAGGGGATTGGAATTGAAACCGTTAATAGCCGACCGGAGCAAGCCAAATGTTCATCACTTCTGCACACGAAATTCCATTTTCAATATAAAATTCGAGACAAAATCGTTGTTCGATATTTCTATTCGTGGTAAAAATCGATGAACTCACACAGAATGCGCTCAAACTCCGCGTTAGCATAGGGGACAACTTAGTAACGAAGATTTGGGTTGAAAGTTTCTTTAGGAGGGCTTTTTAATGATCAATTTTAAGTACTTTTTTGACAGAAAGTACGTAGATTTTGACCGTTATTTTTCAGTGGAAATTCGCCTTCATTTTGAGGCGGTTATTTCAAAATGCACGTGAGTTCGGCTGGCTGCCTATCAATTACTAACGTACTTATATTGCTTCGAATGATAAAACTATTGGATAATATCAACATTTTCTGAAGGTGGATCCTGTCTTGTGGTAGCGCCCAAATCCTATTGCGCCAAACTAAAGGGTGTCCGAACAAGAACGCAAGATTTAAATTTGGCGCCATTCGAAGTGTCATTGTTTGACATTTGAACAATTGTTATTGTTTGCTAGTAGAAGGTACGAGGTTAGTAAAAATGGAGCGCTACACGAATGAACAATGCATTCTCATTGTGAAATTATTTTACCAAAATGGTGAAAGTTTTGCGACTACAGTTCGCAAATTGCGATAAATTTGGGGTCGCAATAATGCTCCGAAAGATTCAACTGTAAAGAGATTAATGGATACATTTGCCAAAACTGGTGACTAGTGATGAACATGACAATGCTGATTTTGCCGATAAAATCATCTTCAGTGACGAGACCAATTTCCATCTTGATGGCTTCGTCAATAGGCAGAATTGTCGCATTTGGAGCGAGGAAAATCTTCGAGTGATTCATGAGAAGCAAAGGCATCCCCAACGTGTCATTGTGTGGTGGGGATTTTGGGCTGAAGGAATCATTGGACCTTTTTTTATGAAAATGAGGCATGTCAAGCGCAAACAGTCAATTCACGATACCGAATCGTGAAATGATAACCAGTTTTTTCGTGCCTAGAATTGAAGCAATGAATGTGGAGGGCACGTGGTTTCAACAAGACGGTCCCACATGTTTTGAAGATGATAAATCGTAAATGGTCTCCATGCGGGATCGCCTCAATTATTGTTTTAATGAACTCCTTCAATTCAGTCAAATTCTTTGGTTTCGTTTTGTACAACTCTTGCTTGATATAACCCCACAAAAAATGTCTGGTGTAATCAGATCAGTTGACCTTGGAGGCCAAGTGGAGTTTCTGAATTTCTTTTGGAATTTTTATTGGAGCTCTGCCATATCCGGTTTAGCGATGTGTGCAGTTGCTGCATCTTACTGGAACTAAATGCTTTTGAAAGGGATACGTCTTCGGCGTAGTTCTGGGCAAAAAAGCTCCTTCAACATGTTCAGATATTGGTCGCCATTGGTCCCCGTTTTGTGTTTGAAGCACGATTCGTGCGCCACTTTGTATATTGGCTGTTCGCTAGATAAGCGAAAGTATGAACGAAGTCGTATTCTTATAATTAATATGTTGATTTAGAAAATTATCTAACTATAATTTCATTATTTGGATTCTCGTGCAAATTTGGAGATTAAGTGATTCGGTCTGTATCGTGTTTTCAATAGGCACATGCCGCAGGGTTTTATGACGACTCAAACGAACATTTCTAGTACATTTACTTTTTAGTCTTAGTTCTGAACTCGGCACTCCTACCATTATTCGCTTGAAAACAAGTAGGAATATTTGCGATATTTACCAAACAGACCCATCTTCGCACAACTATTCCATGGTAATGCCATTAGCCGTTTATCTGGTGGATAGTTAAAGTGGTTTTAGTAACATGAATTGCGTGCTAAAACCGATGCATCTTACATAGGTTGAAAATCTGTTATTGAAACTTAACCGTTATACCAGTTTAGTGGTTGTTGGCGGACCCAACAGTAGGATCATATGCTGCGGTCTCGCAGGCTGCTTATCTTAAATTAAGAGACGGAACCCCAAATCTTGACGGCCCCAAACGTTATAAGAACCATAATTTTATGAACCAGGAATGTTTGGGGTCTTTAGACTCACCGCTGGGGGATACGAGGAATAAGATAAGGAATCACAAAAGCAAAAAATTTGTCATCTATTACAGCAGCCATGCAGAACGGTATGAATTATGATATGGATTTGCAGTGGGTCACTGACTTAGATATCTGGTCTCACCATTAAGATCTGTACTCGACCGAATAACCACACCATCAAGAAGAAATATTTATTTCGCATTATGGCGACGTCGACTTGTGCGATCGCCGCAATGGGATACAGAAGCGGTGAGGTTAAAGAAGCATTTTAAAGGTGCATAAAAGAAATATACCAGTGAGCTGTATAAGCTACATGCCAACATTGATGTGGTCAAACGCGTTAATATGCAGCGATTGCGTTGGCTGGGTCATGTTGTGCGGATGGGCTCAAATGCTTCGGCACGGAAATTTTTCGACAACGAACTCGATGGACGGCGCAGAAGAGGGCGACCGAAACTCCGTTGGAAGGGCCAGGCTTTTGAAATACTGTAGAAGCTCGATGTGTCGAATTAGAGGAGAAGCGGCAAAGATCGAAGCGCTTGGAATTATTTTCCACGGGCGGTGTATAATAGATAGGGATGTCTATTCCAGTCGCCACCTAAGAAAAAGAAGAAGAAATATACGTTTGCTCTCTTGCCCATATTATGGAAATTGTTCTCGCAGATTTCAACGTCAGAATGGATCCAAGTTGCGACATAAAGGTACCAATAAAGAAACTGGTCTGTCCTCTGATCAGTATACGAGCAACCAGATTGATAACGTGTAATGCCCACATAGACTCATAGACTTAGATTACTAAGTGGTTGCAGTTAATGTCTGCACGAAACTGAGCAGAGCGGAAAGCGTTAATAAGCAACCGTAAAGAAATGTATCAGGCTCTCTTAATTACTATGACAAAACGGCCCTATCCCTGATACGCTCTGGCCATACATTGACCATTCAATAGTAACTGGTGCAAAAATCATGCAACGTTGCTTCCAGTTATAACGAGCCTTTTTAAGCAGAAGAGATGGTAGTGGAAAGAACAGGAAATGAGTGTAGAGAAAGGTACAGATATGAAATTGTAAAATTTTCACGTTGGTTGGTTTAAGGACAATTCCATAAAAGTTAGCTTTTTGAAATAGGCCCCATACAAATGGACAGTCTAAGGTAGAATTTATCGCTTGAGGAAGCCACAATTTTCATTGTAATTTGATCATATTTAGAACATAAGATTCGGTATTTATGACACCTGTCCAAACAGAACCATTTTCTTTTGCGGCTCTCAACCAATTACATAGTTCAAGCTATTGCACGTGTCTGTCAAGTTCGTTCTTCATGTTTATCTACGCTATTGAGCAGCACGTGGGAATGATACAATTTTATAATTCAAATGAGTTTTCGTTACTCTAAACGCTGCGCGCGTTGCGCCCCTTTTTATGACAGAAAAAAAAATTGGACGGCTGACTAGTGAACACGGTAACTGCCGTAAATCATTATGGAACTTCTTGAAACTTAGCACAGCCAATTCCATCCTTCTGATTCGATTTACGAAATTCAATTCCATCCTGTAACTCCTCGGCAATCAAATTTTGTTTTCCTGCATTGTTTCCATAGTCCTGGTAAAATATAAACGTGCCTTACAAGTGACAAATTTAAACAGTTCATTCTTCGCTGTGTGGCCGACCGTGGCCCACATGCTATTATCGTTCGCATGATCGCAGTTTCAACCCCGTATTATTTGAGAGGCTGTCACCTCGATGTGTCTGATAAACACTTCGAGTAGTCGAGTAATCGCCAAGTCTCGTAAATGATTCTCAAACTGTGACGTTCGAAATCGTCGTTATACTGTACGTCCTGTTGAATGAGTTTAAAAATATTGGGTTGTTCGGAAAGTTCGTTGAGTTTTTAAAAGAAATTTATTTACAAATTCATTTAGAAGGAAACAATTATTTTAATCTATTATAATTATAATCTGTCCCTTTTTTAATAACTTCTTCCCACCTCTCTGGGAGCTTTACAATTCGTCTCTCATAAAATTCGCGTGGTTTTTCTGAAAAAAAAACGTTCAATTCGATATTTCACCTCCTCGTCGTTATAGAAATGCAAATCCTTCAAGTCGTTCCTCAGACTGCGAAATAAATGATAGACGGAAGGGGCAAGGTCTGGGGAGCACGAGTTTTTCTTCCAGTGCCGCCTTCAATTTATCTAATTTTGCAATATAGTAGTCCGCATTAATCGTTTGATTTATTAGGAAAAGCTAATAAAAGACTACTTATTCCTGGGGTGAAGGCCCGCTTTGTAGGCGGATTGAGAGGGTTTATTTGGTTTCCCCGATGATCTTTTGCGTGTTACATTGTTGTAGACTATGCATTTTCCATCCCCTGAGATGAGGTTATTCAGAAATGGTGTCTTGTTATTTCTTATCCTTAGGTAAGCGCAGACGTCAGCGCGATTCAGGCGGTTGGTCTCGGTGAGAGAATTAGGTACCCACACACCGAGGTTGCTTACAAATTCGAGATCGTGAAATCTTTTAAACCTTTTCTAGCAAGTTCTTTCAGTTGGTCCGCTTTCTTCACAAACAGACTTTATTTTTCGGCTGGCTCCAGCAACCGTTTTTCATAATATGCATAAAATGCTCTTTTTCACAAATTTTTTCCACTTTTTAAAACTTTTTTTAAAAGCTACAATCGCTCACGGCTAGAACGACAACACAAGTAAACAATAGTAAACAGTTTAGAGAAGGAGTGGAAGGAAGTTATGATAGTGTTTGAAGGAATTCTACGTCATGAGGAGTGACGTATGGTGAACTAACGAATTAACCGAACGAACTTTCTGAACAACCCGATAGAATGCGTGTAAGCTCAATGAATGTAAGAAGCCTTCCATGTCACATTCATGATTGGATTCTTCGCTTCGTATTAGTCAAATTTAACACACGTTGATCGTTTACCAAAACGGGGTTTCAGAAAGAAAACGCAAGAAACATTCATTCTGATACCTCCCATGCAAATTGACAGATTTACGAAATTCAATCAAATCAAAACAAATTCAATGTTATTTCTGTTTTGTCGGCTGCATTAGCCTAGTTGATTATCTATTATCCAGTACATTGTTTAACAGTTCTGTTTAATATCGGAGAAAAAACGATCAAGTAACCGAGTCCCTTCTGATACCTCCCATACAAATGATCAGGTTTAAGCCATACTCGTATGTTCTTATCTCCATATCTTTCAATCGGTTATATGAAATTGGACCAAATTTGCCAAACATGAAGCGTTTGCTAATTTAAGTTCTGAAAATGAAAATGATCGACGGTGCCCCATTTATTCTTGGACTTCTCATACAAATTGATCGATTTATTAAAATTTTATTTTGCGCTGTAATCCATTCTCGTCAATTATGTTGCGTTATTATATAGGGTAAAATGTCGACGGAATTACCCCGTCCTCTCCCTCTCGTATATCCCATACAAATTACCTTACTTAACTTATATGGTCTTAGAATTCCTTCATTCAATTGAACTATATTCGTCATAATTGAGCTCGCATCATTCATTTAGTATTGCGAATGGAGAAGGATTTCCCACTCTCAGAAACTCTCACACCCCATTAGTCCTTCTAAAAAAGCACGTCGAATGAAGGTATATATATGTAAGTCAGTTCACCTGACTGAAATGGACTGTTTTTTTATCTTTTTCACAGCTCGTAATTATTTCCGCCTGGCTCATGTTTTGTATAATAATTTGTGTTTTTAAAATTGATTTATTACCTTCAAAGAAAATGAGATTTTTGGTGTCCAAACGTTGTTCAAATTGAAATAGGAACCAATAAAATTGACTGTGGTAAAAACAGAGTACGTATTTCATGAGAAATGGGTAGCCCACTTACAGAATGAGTAATGAATGCACATTGCCTTGATGAGAATGAGAAACTCTCGCTTACAAATTATCGATGAGAAGTCAGAAAAACGCATTTGCATACCACCCACGACGGTGTGGAGTTACACATGAACGTCATCAATCAATTGTTGATGCCCTATGAAATTCACAGTTTAGTAACCTCCTCCAGGACCATCCACTTCCGGGTTATAGCGGTATTTGTATTACAGTGATTGCTTATGTTGATGTTTTTCCCCCTTTGTGGTCATCTTCTTGTGAATTTGCAAATTCAATTCATTTGTGGTATAAAAAGACTCGCTAACATGATATTTAGCACCGTTTGAAATTCGGAGATTTTTCTCATTTTAGGGATTTTTTGAAAATTGTTGGTGTAAATTAATCGTAGTCGTCTTGTATAAATTTCTTCTGAAGGTAAAAATTATGTTATTTTCATGATTGGACGATCCGTTTCTTTGTATGATCTTCCCTTGGCTCTTTAGATGTAAGAATTAAGTTATTTCCACTATTGGACGCTCCGTTTCCGAGCTACAAGAATTTTTTTTTGTAATTTTTGAACATTCTGTTGAACCTTGTTAGAAGACCACAGAAATGGGATATTTTTCGCTTTTGGCTGTTCCGTTTTCAAGATATTTGATGATGTTACTGTTTTTTCTTACACTTTGAAACAAAAATAAGTTACCAAAGGGATGTTACTCTGGGGTAACCATGAACACCCCATGAGTGTGGGTGATGCCCCAACTTGCACATTACTCATGACAAAAGTGTGATTATACATAACAGTGGCCAGGTACCCAGCGAGCTTTGTTCATTTGTGTACCGCTCCTCATTTCCCACGGTGATGGGCGCTGATTACTCATGGGAGGGGAAAATACGAACTCTGCATAAAAGAGATGCTATTCTGATATTAAAAAAGAAAGGAAATGCTATTTTCTGACGAACATGTGATAAATAGGGTCCAACTTACCGGAAACTAGTTGAAAATATTTTGGCACCCGTGAAAGTATTCAAATAATAACTGCTATATAATTGGAAAATGTTCGTTTCCAAAGGAAGCAAATATTTTTGTGAGAAATGAAAAAAAATAATACCCTGAAAATTGCTTATAATCTTCTTTGCTTTTTGGTTATTACAATCTGAAGAATCGTTTATCAAATTTCATTAAATCAAATGCCCATTTCCAATAATAATGAAAGCGTTGAAATTTGTCGTCCTGTGTTATTTCTGATACATTAAATTGTTTTGCATAATTGTGAGAAGTTTGTAATCAGTAAATTCTGATTATTTACTATTTATATTACCCCTAAATTATTTCCAACGACGCTCTGCGAGTATATAGTTTGATCTTTAAACCCTAACAGATAAAGCTTGATCAGTTGCGCTAAATGCATTACAATAGCGATCAATTAATTTTCACTCTGTAGTCCAATCTCGTCAACTGCAATGCGAAATAAATTCATTAAGATTGTATTCTTCATCTTGTCCTTAGCCTTAGTGGTGCAGGTAAGACGACGGAATTTAACATCTAATAAATCAAAATCTCAATGTTTTCTATCCCAATAAAAGGTCTCACTGGGCGCTTCAATTAATCGTCAAAAGCGTACAGCCAATAGCAACAACAAGAATTCATTTGACCTTATCAAAGAATTTGTCACTAAACTTGAACCGTTAACCAGGGAAGTCGTTCAGGATATACCCAGCTCGAATTCGTATGTCGACTACAAAAAAGAATGGAATCAATTTCTAAAGCTATACGATGATAACTGCAGACCTAAGCCGACATGCATCGATAACTTCAATATCATAGCGACATTTTTTGATTTAATGCAGAAATATGAGGAGAACGAAGCTAATAAAGAAATGACGGAAGTTAAGAGAATATTCAACAGCCATGGATTCCAAGATTTACGTAAAGAATATGAGGCTGCACTGGAAAGCGATGAGGATCCTTGAGGATCCTAACGATCTTTCTAAAGAATGTTAATCGATAGAACAAAATGTAATAGTTGCGAAAGTGATGCTTCAATATGGTTAAAATAAAAAACAATTGTTTTACGTCAAGAGATAGTGGCAGAGCTCTAATCCGTGGTACAAAAATGCAGACATTAAACATTAATTCATATGCAGGGATCGGCGATCGAATAAAAAATGAGGCAATTTTGTAAATTTTCAATCTTTTATTCAAGAACTTCAGTATATCGTAAAAAAACGATACGATAAAACAAATTTTAGAAAAATGTGTTACTGTTAAGCGTGTTTCTCTTTAGCGTGGATATTAGCATCGAGTATGTTCGTCTGTTAAATAAACACACATAAAGCTATGATTTCGATGAAACTTTTATTTCATTGTAATGCTTGGACTTTGCCATTACACATGAAATACAATGTCATTTAAATGGCCGCCTCTGCATTGGTTGCGGCAGTGGATCCTCTTGAGGTAAATTTCGAAAAAATATGGCCCAATAACATCTCCAATGCGCACCAAGCAGTCGCTTTTTCCGGATCCAATGGAAAGTATGGGAAAATTTTGCTTTTTGATCAAACAACCGAGAGAGAAATAAGCTTAATCACTGAAGAAAATGTTGTTCGATTGAAAGCCCACGTTTGAATCACCACTTTCGAAGCAAGTTTTAACTATTTTTACGCGTTCTTCGGTTGTTAAACGATCCATATTCGTAAATGGTAAACCTTTCGCTAAATGAATAACACTTCAAATTACAGATATTTAACGGCTGACAGCCTCGCCAGAGCGGCAGGTTTAAAACCACTAGATGAATAACCCCATTTTGTCCCATTTTTGGCGAAGAGCAATCTTTAAAGCGTTGGCCGCTTCATATTTCTAAGTTGATACTTTGGGCTCCACATTACATATTGTAACTTTTCGTCAATTAAATTGTTTGTATTGGATTCCATTGAATTCTGACTTTTTAGTGTCGAACCTTTTTTGGCGACGTTGCCGTTTATGAAGACCGCCTACATGGCGTTTTTTTGATACTATCAATATCATCGAATCGCGTAATGATCTAGTACAGAAACATGTTGTTCACACTTAAATGTCGTAGCCCGAAGACGATGGCTGGTTGCGATTTTCCAGCCAAATAAAAATTAATAACTCTGTTATGCTTGCATTTCTTCTCGATAACTTTTTTTAAAACGTCAACGTAAACAGATATGCTTCGATATGCTTCCAGCTTTCATTAGCCATTAAGTTGCTACAGCAGCATGGAGTTGGTAGGACTTCTAGAACCTACTCCTGTATTTCATAAACAGGCAATTTATTCCTTCACCATTTGATGAAGAACACTTAAAAAAAATTTATATGGAAATTTGGGGCACATGTTAATCGCATGACCATTTGAGACTAAAACCAATAAGCAAAGCTAAGAGTAAAAGATATGGAATAAATATACAAAATTGTTCTACGCCAAAAATAAGTAGCAGGGCTCTAAAGCGTGATTCAAAAATGCAATCATTAAAAAATGTATTCCAAAGGAAACAATTTCTTAAAATTGAAATGTTTCTTCATTAAGCAATTTATTCCTTTTGATAAATATTTTCAACGGAAACTTTTTTTATATTTTATTTTGTTCGTTCTAAACTCTAATAACGAAATTCTATGGAATGGTCTTAAATTTATATAATCTGGAAAATACTATTAATGTGCAATCTTAAATTTTTAAATTAAAATTAGTTTTTTAAATTAAGTACATTACTCGAAATGTGACCTAAACCTTTCAATGCCATAATAAGATAGGAAAATTATGCATCTCCGCTCTACTTTCTATAAATAAACAAAAAGTTGAGAATGTGATTTTTAGAATAAATTTATCAATTGACAAACTAATGGACATTTTAAAAAAGGATAATGCTAATGTGTTATAACAAGTTTGTGTATACCTTCACCCAAAGAAATGAATGTATAGTATAGTAAAGTACTCATACAGTGAAGAGAAATCCAATATTTTTCCTATAGATGGCTTTTCTGTATCTCGCATTGCATTAATACGATCGAGATATACTAGATGGCGTTGTAAAGAATAGATTCGTTATCAAAAAACTTACCTTATAGCTTTGTGATTGCCTGACTCAATATTGTTTAAGAGCGCGCGTCAAAGATAGACACCACCAATGAGCAATTTTACAGTTTTTCTTCGACAAAATGGGAAAACGTTAGGCGTTATTTCACCCAGGCGACTGAAAATGTGACTGTTGTTAATGGTCTTGATACTGGTATAGATAATCAAAGTCAAATTGGGGTCCGTCGATTCCGTTCCGCTAATTTCGGTGAGAAATATGCACCACACTCTGGTAAGCTAATTGTAGAAAATGTCGATAAAATAATGGAAATCGTCAAGTCCGACATCATTTATGTACTGTTTCGACAGCCCAGAAGCTGAATACTGTACAAACAACCGTTCGGAACAACTTAAATTAGGCTGGGTACTTAAAGAAGCATGATGAATGGATGCCAGGCGATCGGATCGCTGCCGAATAGCAACAAATCGACCCATTTCTGGAGCTGACGTGGATCAGTGATAAAAAGTGGGTCTCCTACGATAGCGTGGTCGAAACGAGGTGAGCCGATGCAATTGCTGGCCAAGCCAGGAGTAATGGTCAAGAACGTTTTGCTGTATATTTGATGGAATTGGCAGGGAAGCATCTACCATGAGCTGCCCCTCCACAGCCAAACTCATTCTTCGGACCTGTGCTGTCAACCATTAGACAATCCGAAGGAAGCAATCGCCCACATCAATAGAAGGGCAATTGTGTTCCACCAGTACAAAGCCAGAACGCACACATCGATAGTGACTCGTCAAAAGCTTCGGCAGCTTGTTTAAAAGGTTCTTATTCATTCACCTTATAATCCGGACTTGGCACAAAGTGATTTTCATCTCTTCCTGCCCTTGGCGATTGAGTGTGCTGGTGTAATAAAAACTTGTGAAAAACAACTGCCCCATATTTTTTGTCTATAGGCGCGATGGTTTCTATGAGAGGTGCTTAACGGAATTACCTTCAATTTGGTAACGAATTTTCGAACAAGGAGGCACATATTTGACATCAATCGAATAGTTGTAACTGCGCTAAATAAAGGCTTCAATGTCATACAAAAATAATACTCGTACATTTCTTTTTTCCTTCATTATATATAAGTTGATACGCCAAAAATGTTTAAAGTACGAAGGACCTTTTTCCAAATGTGTTTCATGACTTTCTCCACCGATATTAAGGCCGATCTAGATTTTATTCTGGGGGAGTCTGCTCCTTCGTTTACGACTGTCAAATTTTGGATAACAGAATTTAAACGATGTCATATGAGCTGCCAAGGCGAACACCGTAGTGGTCGACCAATTGAGGTGTCCATGCCAGACATGGTTAAGGAAATCCACAAAATGGTATTGGATGATCATCGGTTGAAGGTGCGTGAGCCAGTTGAGATGATAGGCATTTCAAAAATTGCTATACATAGTATATTGATCGAAGATTTGAAGATAAGAAGGCTGTGCGCAAGGTAGGTGCCGCTCTTACTTTTTATAGAGCAAAAACAGTTTCGCGAAGATGTTTCTGCACAGTGTTTCGATTTATAACCATGAATTAGACGTAGGTCCACCGCTTCGTACCTGAGACAAAGGAACAGCTAAAGCAGTGGACTGAAATAGGATAATCGTGTCCAAAGAAGGCGAAGACGGTTCCATCTGCGGGTAAGATCATGACGTCTGTTTTGAAGAATGCGCATACGGTTATCTTTGTTGATTACGTTCAGAAAGGAAAAGCCATCAACGGCGAATATTATACAAATTTACTGCAGCGTTTAGCTGACGAAATTCTGGAAAAAGGCCGCATTTGGCGAAAAATTAAGTTTCGTTTCGTCAAGATAATGCTCCAGTTCACACATCCACTATTACGATGGCCAAAGTTAAATAATCAAAGTTAGAATTGCTTCATACCTCACCTTATTCGTCAGATTTAGCTCCATCAGACTATTTTCAATTTCCAAACTTGAAAAAAATGGCTTCATTGGTAAAATGCTTACCAACATTGAAGAGATGGAGTCTGTGGTTGATGACTATTTCAAAGAATTTGATAGTTTTCATTATAAACAGGGTATTGAATATTGCTGGAAACAGTGCATCAATCTAAAAGGAGATTTACTTTAGAAATAAAGAAAAATTTTCCGAACTTTTTTGCGCCATCTTTGTTAGGTCGTCTAGATTTGGTACCGCCATCGTAGCTTTTAATTCGATGATTGCAGTAACGTAAATTTTTGTACACTGTTGGACAAAATTTGAAAAAACCGATCGATTAATCATGTCTCTTCTGGCACCCATACATTCTTACGTTCGTAGTTATTTCTGGAAGTTATAATTCTTTTATTATGCTTAGATTGAACCCCCTTTACATTTTTGCTCCAAGACGAGAGGAACTTGGACGATTTGAAATAATATTTGATTATTACATAGTAATTTCTGTTGTTATTCTTGTCGGCCAATATGAGATTTGACTCTATTTGTCTGCCATCGTTCTATTAAGCTCTTTCATCGACCTACATTTGCATTTAGTGGATGTCCTCAATTAGCTTTAGTTTAGCAGTGTCTGCATTTGAGCACATCACTGGTCTGCGATATGTGCATGTCATCGTACTCTTGCCGAAAAATGACAACTGAAGCGAATTAATACTGCAAAACTCGATCGATATTTTATCTGATATAGATTTATAAGTTTATCTTCTGAAATTTAGCATTTGGGATGGAAGCCCCTTTTATCTGTTATCTCGGAAGGCAATCAAAACAAAAAAAAAAAAAAAACAACAACAACAAATAACAATAAATAAATAAAGGAAATAAAGCATCATTATCAAAGCATAGATGTTAGGAAAACTGATTAAGACTCTTAATGTCACATCTGGGAGTTTGAAACTTAAGTAAAGTGCTAAAGTAATTTTCCCTATTGGTAAATATAGAGTGAGTGAGGAATGTTGAAATTAAAAGACGTTTGGCGTTTTTTCCAGTAATGTCGAAAGAGAATCCCTTTCAACTCTGTGTATTACCAATAATGTAGTACAACTTGTCACACAGTCAATTCTGTTATGGAAGATTTACAGAGAAAATTCTCTAAAAAATCAAGTTAAAGTTGACTTCAAGAAACTCCACATTCCTTTAGCATTCAATGTTTCTTGACAATACTGCAACTGACTTTTTTTTTAGGATCATTGCAAACATATAACTGCTAAATAAACGCAACAAATTTGGATGATTGAAAGCAATGTAAACGATTATTGAAGCAATTCCCGCTTCGAATCTCCAGGCGATGATGAAAAACAATGTCGCACATGCATCACCGATTGTGAAAATCGTTGAAATTTAGTTGTTTTAAAAAGCCAAAGCCAAAGAAAAATATATTATTTTTCAAAATAATATTAAAAAATAGAAAAAGATATTCGAGTTACATTTATCAGCCACCCTGTATAATATTTTCCCATCCTTTAGACTGTGACGTATGTTTTTGGTATATTTCAACTTTCAATCAAGCTTTGATCCTAATTCTTAATTTTGAATGCCAGCAAGAACTAAATTTGGTTTCTACCATTGCTCGGCAAAATAAATGCATCCAAAGAAGGAAACATTCATCACATTTTGTGAGTGGTAAAAAATTGCGCAAAAATGCACCCAATACCATTAAATACAATCAACAATATTATGAAGGGACTCTCAAAAATAACGTCTTCGGACCTTAATAATAAATTTTGGAGTACTTTATGTTAAGATGTTTTGCTTTAATTGTCAGGAATCGAATCAATGTTTTCAATGATTTCATTACCATAGTTTTGGAAGTAATTTAAAAGAGCATCTTTGGATGCATGCATTACATCCTTAGAGGTGATGAAAATGTGATTTTTGTTGAATGGCTTCCACCTTTTGCTAGATGGCAATTTGCCTATGCAATTTCCTTTATTGTAAGTAAATGTTCTCCGTTTCTCAAAATGACTTGAAGATTGAAAGTCAAGTTTTAACTTATGGAATCAAAATAATTGGCGGAAATAAAATCAGACTAAAAAGCATATTTTACAAAGCGAAGTATCCCTCTTTTTCTAATAACCTCGATTGTGTGATAAGAAAACATCTTAAATTTGTTAGTACATAATTTCTCCGTATAGTTTATTTTACTTTATAATTTAATTTGCATTAAAATAGTTCTCCGAATAACTAACATTATCGCATAGATACTAATATATATCTAAAATTATTCGAAAATATTATACAACTGAAAGAAATAAATTATTTGCATATCCCAATTTTTTAAAAGTGTTTACGTATTTGTCTATAATACACAAAGTTAACTACAATTTTGATAATTGACTTCAGTAGGGAAGTAATTAAAACTTACGTCAGTCTTACAACATAAAACTAAATTTTATTTACGTACACAATTTTGTCCCAAATTCAGCTATTAATTAATTTATGGTATTACAATTTCCAAATTACTCTGTGGTACAGGTATCAATCTCTACATCTACACTTATTTACATAAAGTAATGCTGAACTAACAGCAATTTATTAATTAAATACTACAACTTATACAGATATTAACAAACTCAATATGAGTTATAGCTTATGTAAATCATTTTCTGTTAATGTTTAATTAACAAAAAGTTTAAACTAATCTGGCTTAAATAATGGCACAGTATGGTACATTCATTAATAGTAGCTCTCTGCATGTGGCTTAAATAACACCCAGAAAAAATGGTAAGAAGTTCAGGAAGTAGTACCGTTCTATATGGATGAAATCAATCCAAATGGGGTTAAGGATCCTATTGGGACTTACTACTACTTTGTTCAAATATTCGAAAATGCTTTGACTCATAATTGTCTCTGACATCGAAGTAGAGGTAGAAGGAACATCACTAAAAGGATCTGCAAATATCCTTTTTGCAAACCTCTTAATGTTTCGTTGCTAAGCATCTCTCTAATACTGGATATTCTTATCCTTTGATTGTATTTCACTAAACATTTTGCTAGTTTCGTCTTTTCTACCTCTCACAAAAGACATGTATTTTTCTCTATGGCTTTCCATCTGTCTCTCTTCTAGCATCCAAGCTATTGGACACTTTTTTCTAAAACTTCTCATCATCGATATTTGATCTATGATTATTCAAAGCATTGGAATTTCGTTTTAAAGTTCCAGTTTCACAGTCGTTATAGGTCTTGGCCAGGACTTTGGGTGTATGGTTGTGATTAATGTTATTACGGTTCAAAGTTCCAGCATTGAAATTTTTCGATGTAGGGGAGGAGCACATGTTGAAACTGGATTGTCGTTTAACCTTGGGACGGACGTCGTAAATCTGTAAGTAATTGACGGAGATTATTAGGTTACACACATTTACCGGTAGATATATGTACTTACATCTTTAGTTGGCAAACTGGAATACTGATTGGGATATGAATCGTACGATGTGGGCGATGGAGTGTTATTCTTCACTAAGGCCACTGGTAGCAAGTAATGTCGGCGGGTCATCCAGAATGTCATGAATATAGTTATGACATAAAGTAGAATAACAACGGAAATAATGGAGCATACGGTGGATGTCGAAGCCATTTGTGTACCTGTAAAATTGAAATAAATAAATTAATTGAAATAAGGTAAATAAATTAAATTGACGAATCAAAGTGATAAAGCAAACCTTTTTCCGAGAAGAACAATATTTACAAATTTCCCTTCTCATAAACTTTTACAGCAAACAGAGCCATAATATTACGGAATCTGTGAAACATACGAATTTGATTCATTGGAACGTACCGGACACCACCTATAGTTCGTTATGTGTGTTACTATAATAACAACTGCCAACAAGTGCTAAGGTTTTCTCGAGAAAGATATAAACGCAAACTATTCTACGTCACGCCATGGATAATTAAAAGAAGTGAACAGGTGTACAGATGGACGGGCGCCATAACTTCATCCGCTTCGAAACTCTGTATACCCAATATGGGTTGCATTATACAATGTCGTGCCAAAAATGTCCTTTTATCTCATACTAATGTATATACATATATCGACTTAGCGTGTCGTTTAAATGAGAATGCATTTTTAATACCTTTCAATAAGCACGCCCACAATTAGGGCGTGCTCTTATAGATAATATACCGAACTTATTCGATTTGCAGTTAAAATTCCCATTTCTAACATTAACACAACCATATTCTGCTTTTAATTAATGAGTAAATGCCAAAAATATAAGGGAATTTGTGAAAAATTATAATTTTACAAAAGTTGGATTTAGTCCTTTTATTCTCAATTATGGCACCTGCAAACTTTCTTCCCATACATGGTTTATCGACTTGTTCTGTTTTCCACACTTTTTCGTATTTCTCAATAACTACCGCCAAAGTTGTGGCGGTCGCTTAAAAATATTTATGAGATGGGATGGCCCTATCCAGTATCTACTAACTCCAACCGCATATAGCTTTCAACTAATGGGCAAATGCCATAATCGTAGACAAAAAAAAGAACTCTTGAAATGCTTATTATTCAGCTGGATTCAGTCCTTGCATGACCAATGCTTGTCCTGTATGAGCAACTTTGCGTACTTGTGATCGCGTGATGGGTTTTCTATCGGTCAATCACCAGATAGGTGAGCGTGTCAGAAATACCCTCTTACCTTACATTATATGTCGATTTATCCGTTAAAATTGGAAAATTTGTGTTATTTTTCAATAACCTCGGCTATAGTTAGGGCGGTTGCTTAAAAAAATTATATGAATTGGGATGACACATTGCAGTACCTACACAAAATTACAATATATTGCTTCCAATTAAGTAATAAAGATAAAAATATCAGAAAAATTTTGAAAATTTTCCATTTTTCAGGATGCGGATTCAGACCATGTACGGGTAAGTATTTTTCCGACCTGTCCGTTTTTGCCCAATTTTAAACGTATCCTGCCTACAGACAAGGGATATGTTTGTACGATATTTTGGCCTTATAAATTGATACAAAGATACGGAGTTTGTGAATCAAAGATACGCACTCTAATTACTATTTTAATAATGACTGTCAGAGGATAAAGAAGACCTCACTGAAGGTTTCTCGCTATTGGATGTAATTTACATTAGCTTACACGAAGCAGATTGACGAATGGTGTTTCCCATCATGATTTGAATAATTGAACCATCTGTAGTTGTTTTCTTGACCTTTGGCAAATCCAACAAACTCTATATTGTTTTATTCTTACCTTCACATTCTCCTGGCACACAAGCCGTTTTCTCAAATTCTTCGCCCCGACATTCCGACGCATTGGGATTGTCCAGCAGACATTTGCGATGTCTAAAGCGAATGCCATCCTTGCTACAGTCAGACCATTCGGACCAAGTACTCCAACCTAAGAAATCTAAAGCGGAACAAATATATATGTTTATAAATATTTCGTCATTATAAAAATTGATTAGCGCACTCACCTTCGCATGGTTTCATTTCACATTTTTCCTCATCAATCGCCCTACCGTGACACAATTTCTCATGGCCTCCCAAACACTTGCGGGTACGACGCCTCAAGCCCAGACCACAGGTTACCGAGCACGGTGACCAATCTGTCCAGCAACTCCATTCGTGGGCTGAGATAACTTCATTGAAACTAGATGATACCTCCGGACATGGATGCATATTACAAGCACGACTTTGAAGATGTTTATTGCGATGCTTTAACACGCCACCACCGCTACCGTCAATATGGCGGTGTTGAACACCTCCACCACATGTTACATTACAAGGACCCCAGTCGCTATATTCGGGTTCGTCCACGACATTGGCCTCATTATGACGATGGCAAATGCCATCACGACAAATGCGGTTCTCGGTTTTTGCCAATCCTATGTGCATTGTTGAGGCATCTGGGGTACTGGCACGACAGACGAAACGGAAACGTTTCTCAGTTAAGATAGCGACACCGTCGGCATCGTCGGTTCGATTTTGTTGCACCAACCAAGGAGTCCAAGCGCTTAGTTTCCTTATCTCTGGACACGACTGCATATTACAGTCTTCGTAGTCGATGTTGCAGCCCGGACATTCCGCTCCACCGTTTTGTGGTTTGGGGTCATTGCATTCGCGACGCCGTATACGGAAGCCGCCTCCACACAAAGCACTGCACTCACTCCACTCGCCCCAAGGACCCCAACCACCGTCAAGGGCAACAGGTTTAGGAGCTGGACAAGGTGGGAGGTTGCTGCAATATAATTCCGCTCTTTCGGAACCCACGCAGGTACGTCCTCCAAAAGCTGGCTTGGGATTGGTGCATGATCGCCTTCTCGTTTTTACAGCTATACCACAGGTTTGTGAGCACGGCGACCAGGCAGGCCATTCGGTCCAGCCACCGTGCACGGTGCAATTGGTCACTTCGGTGGTGATGCCTTCACAACTGCGTCCTCCATTTTGTGGTCTCGGATTATTGCATTCCCTCGATCTACACTTGCAGTTGCCATCTTCCTCGTTCTGTTTCGAACATGTGTACCAATCTGACCAAGTAGACCAGGCCCCATCTATGGGCGCTGTCAATACGGGGCAAGTGAATTCTCCAAGTTGATGCCAGTATTTGGTCATATGATCTCCTAGATCCTGAGGTGTGCACTTGTCCAACAGCTCATTCCAACCACAATACGGATCCATGGCATTAAGGCAAGAAATTCGGGACACGTGACGGTTGCAATGTTGTGCTGGTATGCGAGTCAGTGATTGCTCTGCAGCCACATAAAGCGAATCGGTTACTTTAAGGTATTTCATATTCAAAATATTATGATCCTCGGTTTTCCACATCTCTACCAAACATGTTTGGGTCTCCGCACCATGTGCGCCATGTTTCAGTGACAGCTTTTTAATTACATTTCTATCGGAGTTTATGAAGAGCACATTGATTTTTTCAGCCTTGGTGTAGACGATGTCTAAGGCAATGTGCGAAAATCTTTCCAGTTCGGCATGATACAAGGGCTTTTGGGTTATGGGTTGCACAGCCCGGTCCACTAATTGATATTTGGATGATTCGAGTAAATGTTTACTGCGGGTATTTGCTGATGGCATTTGACACATGAACTGACTGTTATGCTGTGGATGGACCTCACGCCAAGCGCTGTCGACATGTTCCTGATGCTTAAAGGGGCCGTCGAAAGCTTTATTGATATCGCTGAGATTGTAGGCGCATACTGCGGAGCCATGGATGCTATTTCTGTAAGTGAGAAGAAGGGGAAGAAAAACGTGTTAAAAGGAACTGAGCTATTATTTTAAAAATTATCGAAACGTATATTAACTTTTGTAAAACTCTAGTTTGTGGTAATTACTTACTCAGGTGTAGTAAATGTGGCATAGAGTATATCCTCTTCGTACGAATACGTCATGTGCTGGATCTCATCGAAATAGAAGGGATACTCGCCCGGTAGAGAACAATTCAAACGAGCTTTCAAGAATGAAGTCCAATTATCGCGCAATATTTGATCACCTCCATGATCATTTTTGCAAACTCGAGCAATGCGGGAATAAACAGCCTGAAAGACGAAAAGAAGGCATTAAATTAGAAACAGCTCCCAGTGAGACTTAGTAAATTAATGTTGAGAAATTATAGAAATGTTTCAGCATACTTAACATTTGTAAAACAAAAGGATAAAATTCGGCAGCACCCCCATTAAACGTTGTTGTTAAATTAACTTTTATGTGAGGAAGTCCAATCTGATGATTTAGAGATAATCTGCACCCTTTTGCAAACAGGCGATTTGTATGGGAGTATACCAATAAGGGCATCCAAAAACATCAATTTGAATTTAAATTTAATTATATTTAGAGTATTTAATTCAGTTGAATCAAGGACCGATAGTATAGAAAACTTAAAATATCTCCCTATTTCCGTATACAGCCTCTATACAACCACCCGTGGCGTTCCACACATACTAATTGGTTAAACTGGGGACTGCAGTCACTCAGTAGAGTGGAGGTATAAATCATTTGACACGGCCTAACATTTAACGCCCAGAAGGGAGTGTTTTGACCAAATAAGTTCCACAAATTGACTGAGCGATGTCCGTCCATCGGTTTGCTGAATAATGGAAACGATAAATCTTTATGGAACCTTTTAAAACGTGGCACAGCCTAATGTTTTGCCAGATCAGAAGAAGATTGTAAATTGGCCACACTGCAGACCAAAAATAAAGTCGGCTTCCATATGGCCATAGCACTCTGAATTGGAATTCGGATTATCCGTCACACTTTCACTAACAGAAGCGATATATTCAGCAGTGTGTACATTGCGATGATGCACAGGCCTGACCACATCTGTAATGCTTCCAGTCTCTTCAAATTACACTTTTGTAATAAGTTTTAACTATTTTACGCGTTGTTCGATTGTTAAACGATCTATATTCATAAATGACAAACCTTTCACTAAATAAACAACACTTCAGATGACAGGCCTTGCCAGACCGGTGGTTTTGAAACCACTAAATAGTTTCTGGCAGCCCAAGTAATTGACCAATTGTCATAAAAATCTAACAGTAAGTTATTAATAATCACGAAATTTGCATATGCTATATTAGGTAAAGATTAGGTAGAGGGATCTGGCACCGCTCATAAACTTTAACATTTTGAAGGGGTGTATCTTATAAATTATACATATGACCTACTGTGCCGCGGCAGTTAGTACACGCGACTTTCGTTCACATAATTGCGGATTCAATCCCGCATATAGTAACCTATCATTGTTTGCGGCGGTCACTTCGATAAGTCTGACGAATACTTGGAGTAGTCGGGTAATTAACAGTCTAGTAAATGCTTCTCAAGCTGTGGCGTTTGGAATCGTCGTTAAACTGTAGGTCTCGTTGAGTGAGTCTACAAATAGTATACGTGTAAGCTCAATAAATGTGAGAAGCTCTCTCATATATTATTCATTGGATACAAGGGTGTTTATTTTTTGTATGGTGCGCAACTAAGTTCTCGCTGTTTTTTTTTCTTATAAAAATGCAACTTTATTGCGAAAACATGTTTACAAATGATTCATTGAAAGTACTGCGCATCGCTAACTACTACTTTTCCCCAATTTTCTGGCAAAGCTTGAATACCGTCTCGGTAAAATAGTTCACATTTTGATGCTATCCACGAATTTAGCTATTCCTTGATGTCGTCATATAAGTGAAACTACTGATCAGCCAGACCGTGTGCCATCGAATGGAACAAGTGGTAATCGGACGGCGCAATATCTGGAGAATATGGCGGATAGGGTAAGACTCCCATTTCAGCGTTTCCAGGTAGGTTTTAACGGGCTTGGCTACGTGAGGCCGAGCGTTGTCCCTTTTTTGTGCCTCTCCGCACATTGTAGGCGTTTCTCGCACAGAGATCATCTCAACCGCATTAATTGAAGTTGATACCGATCCCCAGTGATAGTTTCAACAGCTTGTAATAAGTAACACCGACCTGGTCCATAGCATAACCTTCGGCCGAGGCAATGACGTAGAAGCATGACCAGGCAGCCCCTATGATTTTATTTGCTTTAGATTGATGTAATGAATCCATTTTTCATCACCTTTTCTGTCGCTAAAGCAGTTGTTCACGGGCGAAAAAACGACGCTCAACGTCCCTTGGCTTCAACTCATAAGGAACGTAAATTCCTTGCTTTGAATCATGCCCAACGCATGCAATCGCTTGGAAATGGCTTGGCGTTTGACATGGACTCCCATCAACCAAGGCCGTCAATTTAGTGTCTTCAAAAGTTTTTCGCCTTCCTTCATGCAAACGGTCGTCAACATCAAAACCGCCCCCTTTAAACCGACGGAAGCAGTCTAGGCACGTTGTTTCACTTAAAACATCATCTTCGTAAACGTTTTGAAGCTCTCGATGAACTTCAAAATCATACATATTCAGACGACCAAAAGAATATGATTTCAAATAAAGTCACTACTGTGTCGAGGTGCTATGTTTATCATATGCCTAAGCTTGGCTCATGACGTTTAGGTTATGGCAGAATTGACTAGCACTTACAGCTGGCACCATCTATTGGCAAACAGCGGGCATTTGGTTGCGCACCTATACCTCACGGACTATGAGAGGTACATAGATGGCATTTGGTCATTTGGTATGTTATTAGCATATAATGCATTTGCACCCAACACCCTTTTTAATAATCCGTTAAAATGGTCAGAGCTACTGATCGATCGTCATAAAAATTAAACTGTGTTTCACGAAATTGTCATAAGCTATATAGTGATAAGGTTAGAAAAATCGCCTAATGATCTAAATTGGTTGTGATTGGAAGAAAATAGCTCCATTCATACTATCCAAAGATTTAAGTGACTATATATAAACGATTAGAGATAATTACACGAGATTTTGTACACATCATATTGGCGTAGAAGAAATAAAACCTTGAAATGGCTACAACTTTGGAAGGGAATTCAGAAAACTTTAAATATATTAAATTATTGACTGAACCAAATTACATGCTGAAGATTTAATTCAGGTTCTATTTTAAGTAGGGAGTTGGGTGTTATACTATTTTAGAAGACATTTTTATCCCACTTTAATTGTGGCTTTCCGGTGCACACTGGGCCGGCCCGTATCTTATAATACTTTTCCCTTAAAGTTTTGTAGCAGAAAAGTCATTGACTTACATTATCTTATAGTTTCTGTCCGAAAATATATTTCATTGCGCATTTTATATATACAATTGAACTTATACATCTTCGCTTACCTTGCCGCAATTAATGTACTCCACCGCCGGTTCTCTGAATAGAAAATATACAAAGTTGCCAGCCTCAAAACTGCCAACAAATTGGGGATTATTAAGCCAATTGTTATTGTATTGTTTGGTGCGGATAACCTTATTGTAATTAGGCTGAAATTTAAAAATAAAAGATAATTAAATATTGTCGAGAGCCTCCCACTTACACTTAATGTTAAAGCTGCCAAACATTCAGCTTACCAAATTTTGTTGCACTTCAGATTTTAGAATGGCGCCATCGCTGCCCGAAAAATCTGTGGCTGTGCCCACAAACATTTTGTTATTGTCCGTCATTAGACTTGTTATATTCGATTTGGGATTGAAGGGGCATTTTCCCACACCGTTGTCATAACCAGTGACTGTTAGGTTTTCCATCTGCAACCACAAAATGCGAAGAAAAAACAGAATTTAGACGTTGTGTCCAACACCGCACCGCGTGCAACAACAAATTCGCAAGCGATTATTATTATTAACATTTCATTATGTTTCTTCGTGGTATTCTTGCTGTTGTTACCGCTGGTTGATCTTATGAAAACAAGTTGTTAATTGCAAAATCTTTGTCTTGTTACGAACCGCTTTGGACTTGAGTTGGAAAATATGTGAGTCTTTGGTGTCTTTCTTACCTGGCGCCATGTACAATTCGGATTGAAGGCACTCGTCCCACACGCGTACAGCTGATTCTCACCATACGGCTGGAGAACGCGCACGTAATTGCGACACAATTGCTCCGATTGGCCTTTTGCCTGGCACATTGCGATCTGGGCTGGCGTAGCCTCCCAATTGGAGCGCTCAAGCACTTCCAATTTGAAGGACATGCGATATAGTGTATCTCTGCACAGAAAAAAAAAATCAGAGAATAGGCGGAAAATAATAAATTAGAAACAATTTATTAATTTACATTTAATAATAAAGTAATAGAAAATCTTAAGAGATAATATGATCTTATTAAAACTGGAAACATTGACAGCTGAGAAAACGTCAACCGAAACGTTGGAGTGAAACGAACACGTTTACGGTTGCGGTGAAAATGATGAATTGAACGAATATATTAATATGATTCTTTTGAAATTCCAATATGAACATATACTCATAAGCACTAAACAAATGCTATTTCATGGGATATTTTGATATCCTTAGAAAGGTGTAGAAAATGTTTGTTGTGAAGCAATATGAAGCAAATTTTGGAAAGGTCATACAAATCGCTTACAAGAAGGAGGACATTGTGGGATGATGGCCAACAAGAAAAAATGCAGTAGACCGGTAATTTTCTCACTGTTTAGTGAGTTTTCTGAAAATAGTATTGTATTTTGGTACCTGTAAGTAAGCCAACCCACCACATCATCTCCATTCATTTCCAACGAATAGGGTTCTATAAATCAATTTTATAATAATCGACTAAATGACTTCTTGTGCTAAAAGTTGGATGAGTTGAAATTGACTTTCTTTATATTTTATTACAATTAATTCATCGATTGGATATTCGATTTCAGATATTTTCAAATTTTGCATTTTATTTTCACCTGGAAATATTTAACCGTTTACAAGTTCAAAGAGACGAAATTGACTTGCTTACATTCTATTATAATTAACTAATCGATTCAATATTTGATTTCAACTATTGTCGAATTTTGGCATTTTGTTCCCGCCTGGATATATTTAACCGCTTAATTAAAATATGACTGGCAGAGGAGATTTGCAACATTGTTCTGGAACTCACTTTAAGAAGCAGATTCTGGCAAAGAAGTACCGGAAACTGCTAAATAAAACACAAAATACTTATTATTCATGAAATTTAATGTAACGATTTCAAAGTAGGCGACGTGATGCTTTTAGTTTTGAAAAGAGGAAAAAGTGAATACGGACAATATTTGCCGAGTTTTAGGGGAGAAATTCATTTGCAATGACAGTCTTGTGGGTAGTGCGAAATGGCGCAAAACCAAGTATACAACATAACGATGATGAATCGGCATTGATGTAGTTTTCACGGTTTTGGCTCAGTTGGAAGTCGCCATTTCGAAGCTTGTTGACTGGTTTATAAATGTGGGATCGGAGTTGCCCCGTTCTAGCATGTGTCTAGCGACCATTGAATTTTTGAAGAAAGTGCTGGTCTTTCGGAAATGGTCAAACAGCAACACGTTTCATCAAACAACCATGTGAATGCTACAAATTGATTCATGGGGCACAGAAAACTCTTAAAATTAGATGCTGATTTGAAATTTGAGACAAATTCTTTGAACGAATTTCGATATTTTATCCTGTGCAAAAATCACAAAACACACAAAAGCACTGTAAACAAACAGATGGCGCTCAAAGTAAGCGCTGGTATAGAGGATAGTTGTGGTACCCTTGAGAATCTCGTTAAACTTCTTCCTTCATTATCCTGAATGGTTTAGGTACATAATTACAAATATATGAAAGGTCGAAGAAAAATTCTTGCAACAAAGTCGAATAAGCGAAAATCTATTTCTGTTAAAATTCTTTTATTTAGAATAATCGAAAACCCAACTTTCTGACTTGAAAATCGATGAAACCAAACTTGGCAGACTTTTGAAATGATGAAACCAGGCTTGGACAATCCATTTATAGGATTTTCAATTCGTTGATTTTAAGTGAATTTAATAACAAATCGGGACGAAAATATATATGTTTAAAATACAGTTAAATTCTGACGGAAGCTGTGGCTTTGAAAAGAGATTGTAATTGGCTTGGGCAATACATTTGTATTATATGAGTATTAGTTTCTTGTCAAAAAAATACTCGGAATTAAATCACAAAGAAACCAAACGACAGCTTTTTGAAGTCCTCCGTTTAGAAATTACAGAGGGCGTCCTAACTAAGTATAGAGGGCGTTCTCAGATCTAAGTATTCAAAATGCCTAATGCTTGCAAATTTATGTTGAATTTAGTGCAATTGAATGGAAATTAAATTAAATTAGGTGACTTGTATGGGAGTTACTAGAGAGGGTGTAATTATCCGGACGAGATTTTCAAATTTAGCTGCAGTTAACGAATGAGAAATTACGGCGGAAAAAAGTAATTTCAATAAATCGGTCAATTTGTGTGGGATATACCAGAAGAGATGTGGCAATGTTCTCCATTTTCATTCTGTTTTCTAAATTTTGTTGAATTCTGAATATCTACTTAACAGATATGAAGCGAAAAGCATATGGATATGGTATTACGTTTTTGCATATCAAATGATATACGAGTACATTCATTCTTTCATTCATTTCATTTCATTCATTCATTTCTTCGGAGATATACAAATTGTGGTTGACCAAAAAGTGCGATATGTGTTTAGTGGTTTTTTGTTTGCAGTTGATAGTTTGCTAAGAAATAAAATAGATGTCTGTGATAAACGATTCTTTGAAAATAAATGTGACAGAAACAGTACATAGCTCACAAAAGACATTTTTCAAATATCACCAGTTTCTACCCCATTACATTTTCCAATTCCAATTTCTAATTTTTTTCAGAAAACCGCTAGTTAGGGATCGAAAAAAACCGGTTCACGTATTTTCGGTCGCGATTCTGATCACCCTGCAGCCTACGTACTGTAATTTTTTCAAACGTCACCGTTTTCAGCACCGTTTTATTGTTCAAACGTTTGCGTTTCAATGTTTCCCCCATTACACCCAAAACAAAACGTTCATTGAACCGCAAGGCAAACAGGTACATTAAACGCCCATCAGAGTCGGCAAAATGAAACTTAAAATTCAAACATTTACACTGGTACAATTCATATACATTAACATGCATACAAACACGTGAGGAACGCTCACTTTGAGACCGTACAAATTGCATTAGAAAATATGGTACAAACATGCAACACACATCTGTACGATATATATCTCATATACCCGTAGTGGACACATTGACGTACGTGGTCTATGTAAAACAATTTTTCATAAAACCCACAACAATCGCATCCAAAGCGAATGACTTACGGGCACTTACAGATGCCGTGGCACACAGTGGAACTTACAACATTTCGATACGCGTTTGTTTGTTTGAGACTTCAGCAGTCCGTCCGTCCGTCCGTCCGTTCGAACGTCCACTTGTATTCAAAACAAGTGATTGTGTCAAGATAATGAAAGACTCGTATGATCCCCAATATCTATCTGGTGGCCAATTCTAATGAAAATCACTACCACAGCTCACTCAGCCGTCGAGCGAGCACCCAACAAACCGCAGAGTCGCCACCAAACTCGCCTCAATCGTCGCCACCACAACAATGAATAGAGAAATATTTAAAAATTTACGCCCAAATATTGCAACCAAAACGCCCATGTGCCACAGCCTGCCTGCCACACTGTGCATGTGTGTGTCCGTCCGTCCGCCTGCTATGTGTGGCTGCTGAAAGAATTTATTTTGTGGTCTTTTTACAATTTCATTTAAGAAAATTGTTTATTATTAATTTTGAGATTGATTTGCGAAAAATAAGTGCCGGGAGGCACGCGTCTTTCAAGCTGCCAACTTCAAAAATGAAAATGATCTCAGTTTCGGTTACAAATTCAGTTTCGGTTTCAGCCACATCGTTTCAAACGTTGTGCTACAAAGAAAAATGCCGCACGAGGTTTGTAAAGCAAGAAAAAACACAAGAAAACGCCGCCAAAGTCTTTACATGTCAATAGTTTTAATTACACTTTTCATCAAATGTTTTTGTTAGTATTTCCTTTTTACCACTGCTCGGCATGATGCTGTCAGCTGTTACAGCTGCTGGCATATCGCTGTCGAGTCCGTCCGCTCAGTGTAAACACTTGCACCATGACCCATTTCCATGGCATACAAGTTTATTTATTCTTTTGGCAAAACGGAAAGCTTAGCAAGTGGTTTGTGCTCCAATATGCTCTCGCTTGGCCCCCCATCCGATGTAATGTGGTGTACTTGTATGCATGTTGCCACATTGTGGCAGTTTCAATAAAAAAGTTATGTATTATTTATGTTGCAGCTAGCGGATGGTATGGGAAACGCCAAAGTATGTGGCGAATTATGCGACACAATTTGGTTCGTTACACTGAGAAAAATGTAATTGAATTGCAATTCAAATGGGAATTATAAAAAATGAAGTTCAAAAGCAAAGTTCTTAAGCCGAAAATAATTTCCTTTACATTTTATTAATGAGATATGGGAGAGCTTCTCAGACTCAATATACGAGTACTTAAACGATTTTTGTATCTTACTTAGTTCGATTTTTGTATCCACTGATCCACGTTAACTGCCCTGTAGTGACGACTCCGATAGTCAACTTGAGAAGTCTATTGTCGGGATGACTGCCGTTAAAAGCAAGGTAGATGGCGTATCGGGACTTGAACTCACCATCATATTGAACATCGTGCCACGATTAATGACAAATTTCTAAAATACAGTGAAAAATTTCGCACATTTTACGAAATGTTTTAAAATGCTGTTAAGAAATTGTTGATAAATATAATAATGACTATTTAACGCAAGTAGCGGTAGTAATAAGACGTAACTCAATGTATGAGCATTCTGAATAATTGAAAAAAAAAAAAAAAAATTAATGTAGAAGTGCTGAACCTGTTTGGGTATACTATCGCTGCGGCAAATTGAATTTTGCATCAATGACCTGTTCTATCAATCAGTAAAGAAATTTCAATTAGATGGACTGACTTCACCCAACGTTCTCTTGCACCGGCGCAACAGGGGCATGGAGCGTGTTAAATAGCTACGTTCTTAACAAAAAATACTGTGAATTAAGGCCCAATAAAGGAGCAAAATTATAACTTACAGCACTTAACTATCATAGCTTATAATTAATAAAGTTTACTTACAACTGACAGTCTTTTGCTTAAATATTGTAGAGGTGTTATAGATTTTTGCGAAATCAGTTAATTTGCATGTGAGGCACCTTAAGAGAAACGGCAGTGCAGAACATTTTCATACGAGGAATTGATACAGAATTAAGTACAGTAGAATAAAGTACAGCAGACATGAACCTAGGAAAACATGAGCTAAATTTAGCAGTTTACATGAGAGGTACTGGAAACGGTAGGATAATCCCAACTGTTTATTAATCAGCGTTTGTTGGGGAAAAATTAAATTTCGATAAATCTATCAATTTATATGGGTAGCAAAACTAAGTTTATCAAGCGCAGATTGTGCCAAAAGATATAGAGCTACGAATATATGGATTAAATTGATCGCTTATATGGAAGATGGCAGGAGAGACTTGATTACTAGATTTACAATTGAACACAATGATCTCAAATTTAGGTTTAGGAGTTACAGGGCAAACATTGAATTTCAGAAAAGAACAGTCAGTACTCAGGTCAGGAAGGTACTAGAAGGGCAAAAGCAATGTCCTCCGTTTTCATTTTAGCAAAACCCTTAATACATATTAAATTTTACTAAATTTTCTATAACCGGGTAGAAGATATGAACATAAGAATATATGACTTAAATCCGTCATGTGTATGGGGGGCAAAAAGAGTAGCATGGGTAATCGATAGATTTCATCAAATGTTACTAAGCATTACACAGGATGGCGCACGAATCGTGCTACTGTCAACTGTCAATGGGGACCGTTATTTAAAGATGTTGAAGGAGTTTTTTTCTTTCCCAGAACTGCGAGGAAGACGTATACGTTTCAACACCATTTGGTTCAAGCAAGGTAGATCAACTACACACATAGCCAGACTGGTTATGGCGGAGCTCCAATGAAAATTCCCAAATTAACATTCAGAAACTGAACTTTCCGGTGGCCCTCAAGGTCACCTGATCTGACTACACCAGACTTTTTTTATGAGGTCATGTCAAGCAAGAGGTGTTCAAAACTAAATCAAGGAATTCGACTGAATTGTAGCAGTTCATTAAAACAATAATTAAAGTGATCCCGTAATGAATAATTTTCTGATCAGGTGTCGCATATGCGTGAACAAGCATGGAGGCTTTCACGATCTATCACTTTCAAAAGCAATTTGTAATATAAAATAAAACTGAATTTTCCACATATATTTTACCCTGTAGAGCAAAACACTGGGAAGCAAATTAACTAGTTTCTGTCCAACGATTTGGAGTTTCAGGAGAATAAATTTTGTTTCAGATAATCGCATAAATAGGAAATGCCAGAAGAAAAGGAAGTACCATTTCCATACTCAGACCATATTATAACAAACCCTTAACATGTGCCAAATTTTATTGAAATTCGTTTACGTGGAAAATAAATGTGAACATAGTAATCGTACCGGAATGGATTGACCGATATAGCCCGTTCACAATCTTCGGACGCAATCTGATAAAATATTAGTCTGTGTCGGGTTTTAAGAAGTTCTATAAAGATATGCGGCAGATATTGTGTTTAACAATCGATTTACAAAGTCATTAAACACATTCAGTTAAAACGTATTTGGTGCTTCTTCTTTGGATTTTACATTTTTGCCTTATCAAATGATGTATACCTCAATTCCTTCGTCTGAAGGTGTAATTGAATGTCCCGAGCACGGCATAAAGCAGAAGTATGATAAATGAGGATGACAGAAAATTCACTGCCAATGGATTTCAACGAGCCATAAATAAATCTGAGGGTACCAAGTACATTTTAAGTCAATTTTTTTCACAAAGAAATGTTTTTCCTGTTTGTTTTCGGATGAAATCGGATTTTTTATGTGTATAATAATATATATGTAGAAGGTTATCTATTTTTCGATTTCAAAAATCAAGTTAAAAAAACACAAATGAAGCTATGATTTCGATGAAACTTTTAATTCATTATAATGCTTAGACCCTGCTATTGAAATACAATGTTATTTAAATGACAGCTTCTGGACTAGTAGCAGCAATGGATTCTTTTAAGGTAATTTTCGGCCACATTTGGGGATTATCGGCGTAAATACATTCTTTGACGTAGCTCTGCAAAAAAAAGTTTGGCAGTGTCAAATCGCATGATCTTGGTGGCTAATGGACCTCGTCAAAACGCGAAATTATGCTTTCTGGAAACTTTTCATGTAATAAAAACAAAATCGGTCGTGTTGTGTGGCTCGAGCCACCGTCTTGTTGACTCCACACTTTGTCTAGTTCATAATCTTCAATTGCAGGCAAAAAAAGTCGGTTATCATATCATACCATAATGCCCTCCAGACCATAACGCGCACCATACAGTGATATTTCCCGGATGCAATGGCTTTTCCACAATTACTTCTGGGTTCTCCGAGCTCCATATGTGACAATTTTGCCTATTGACGCAGCCACCGAGTGAGAAATAAGCTTTATCAGTGAAGGCAATTCTGTTTAAAAACCCTCGTTTGTATCACCGCTTTTGTAGTAAGTTTCGACTATTTTTACGCGCTCTTGGTTGTTAAAATATATATTTATATATCAATACTGAAGATGATTCTCAAGGATGTTTGAAATATCAAATGAACAAATTATACAAACACAATACTTGACATAGAGTTTGATTTTTTGAGAAATGAAAACAATTTGGAAAACGTTGAGTAAAAACAATAACAAATGTTGAATATATATAATCCTACACTAGTTATGTTATATCATACGTTTTTCACAAAATTCCTCAATTAAATTTCTAAAGTTAATTTGCTTGCCCGTATGTGTTAGTTTTGTTGCTTTTAACCTGTTTGAGTTATGCGAAGCAACTTATCCGTTTAATCCCAATTGAAGATTTCCGAATTCAATAAAGTAATGGAATATTAACATTTGCAGTTGCAGTATAAATATTCAGAGCCATAAATAACATTAGATTAGCCCGAAATCCTGAACATGACCATTAAGTGTTTTCAGTAACAATCATTTCCGATAATGCAGTAATCTTAACAGTACCTAAACTGATCTTTGCGATGGTAATCGACTAAATGGACAAAATTTTAACCTTCTAGCTTGTAATAGCCCTACACTAGTTCTGTTTTCTGCGGCTGTTCTAACAAAACCTACACACGTAGTAAACATCTGCATTGAATGGTCTGCCGTGCATTCTATTAGCTTTATATGAAATCACAAACCATTTATAAACTTTTGTTATAAATATATAAATAAGTATACACTCAGATGACAAAATGATAGAAATAATAAAACGTGATTATTCAACATTTGTCACGTTACCTGATATCGAAATTGCTCTGCCATAATTTATTGAATGAAGCTGAGTGAAAAATTTCATTAAAATAAAATAAAGGAAAAAATAAATTATGCGATTTGCTTTCGTAATATTTAAATGATGGAGAACATTAACTTTTATTGATACGGCAACTATCTGCAATTATTGGACAATAATTAACATACTCGCAAACCCACTTTACGGAAATAGATAGGGAGCTGGAATTGAAAGTCCGGTAGTAAAAGAATACAAAAAAAGAATACAACTTTATTGCTGAAATGCAGTCAGTTGTTATTACAATAATTTATTTGTTACAGTGTCTCGAGTAATATATGGAACTTTATGTTACTCTTAATATACCTTAACATTATCTGTAATTGCAGAATGTTCATATTGCCTGAGCGATTGACTGTATGGGTATTTTAAATTAATTCTTAGTTTTAATTCTTTTCCATCACAGAGGGCGGCAAACAGGCTTGCTAGCTGATCATTCATAATTCTATGGCATCGTTGCAAGTGAAGTTCAATTTGGTGGGGAGAGGTAACCCGATTCTAGTCCATCTTGCGTGGGTGTTTGTTAAGCGCCTTTATGGCGTCTTAAAAAAATCTGCAAAGTGATCGCAAGCCAGCCACATCAACAATCCGCTTCGAAAACAACGGTTAAATCGCCGAGATTTGTGGTGAAGTTACCTAGATCTTGTAAAACGATTGAAAACATACGACCGCCACCGTAGTACGAGTAACAAAACTCTTGTCTCAAAAGATTGATGGACATTTTTGTGGCGTCATGTAAATTGTTTCTGGTAAGTACACAAGTACTTGTTGTATGGCGACAGCGACAACGGCATTGGCGGTGATTACGACCACAGGCGAGTGTTACAGACACCAGACCCAGCAACAATATGTATGTCGGCGGGCTACCCCTACAGGTTGAATAATTAAGAGCAAAAATAAGAAAAGTCCAACAATTACAACTTGTTCCTACAGTGGTTGGCAAGAAACGGGAACGGAAACCGTGAAGCTGCTACTAAATTGTGGAACCAATTGATCCGTTGCGAATTTAGCAGTGGATACATTTTTGGCAGAAAATAGTGATAGAAGTGGGAAGCTATAACTAGCGTCCTAGGAATAAATGTATCTAAACACATTTCATTCAAGGAAGACGCTCTAAAAGCAATTTTTCTTACCAGAATTGTGGCCAAAGACTTATCTTCAGTACAAAAATGCTTTGAAAAGACTTTTTAAAAGAAAATTGGTAACAGGTACCTGTGCATCATTTGAGATGGAAGTGCAAAATACAAGTTGTAGTCCCACTGTGATTTGTGGAAGCTAAGCTTGGACGATCCACTCACAATAAGGGTCTGGCACAAACAAAACGTATATGCCAATCTGTAATGAAGTCGGTTTACAATTGCAACACGTTATTTGGACAGGCAGAAGGAAAAAAATTAAATTAATTCAGAATCTCATTCTGATCGATTGGTATATATTTTATATGGTCTCACCCTGATATTTCCGGTTATTACAATTTTCGGCACAAAGCTGATTTATTCTGAACCACAATCCTGTGCAGGATGTTACAAGAGTTAACTCACTTCAAGTTTGGTTCTTTGCACATTCCCCCTTTACCACTTAGTCGTTCCTGTTGCACCGACTGTAAGCAATGCAGTTATATTACAAATTGACGTAGTCTTACGACCACATCGAACTGTTGCAGGTCATTTTAATAAAATTTTATGTCTAAAAACGTTTATGGGCCATGCATGACAACTACGTAGAACTGGTGCGCCTGCGCATTAACAAAAATTTGTGGAATTTTGGCGAATTATGCAATATTACCACTAGAATTAACAAGATTTATTGTTGTTTTTTCTTCTTCTTTTCTCTTTCACAAAACATAACTATTCATAAGCGTTTTTTGTTGTTCCACAAACTAAATATTTTATAAATTTTTAAACTTTTGTCATAGAGTTTCATTATTTTATTAGTTTACGTTATCTTAATGTAACGAAAATAGCGCGTTAATAATCAATGGACTGTAGATAAAACAAATGAAACATAATTACCGCCAAAAACTTGTTTTCGCTGCGTTTCATATGACCAAAACGCTGCGATTGAAGCATAGAAATAGCGAAAAGAACGTGTGAAATTATGACACTTTGCGGTGTTTAAAGTTAATAACATTTATGATAGTGCTGAGTTTAATTATGTGTCGGCCTACCAATATTGCGTACTCTACTATGGTATGATATGGTTCTTTAAGATGGAATAAACTCCATTCTAATAGCAATATGTCAGTCATCCACGGAGCATCGTTTGAAACTGCTACGAACTGTTATGGGAAGCCATTTCTAATATTCGAAAGAAGTCTATCCGAAATACTACGTGGAATCCATCAAAAAAATTGTATAAAAGTGTGCTGTTTTCTCCAACGATTTCAAAAGAAAATTTATAATCTGCAATATAAGAGCGAAATGAACTCGAATTGCCAGGTGAGCTGACTGAGATATACCTTCACTCAACATCCTTTTGAGTTACTGCAATCGATAAGTTCTTGTCAACAAATTCTTTGTATTAACGCATAATAAAAAAAGAAAAATTATAACTTACTGAACTTACTTATTATAAATTACTTATAATTGAATTTTAAAGAGAAACCTTAAATCTTTTACCAAATCGGTTAATTTGTAGGTGAAGTACCCCAGGGAGCGTGAAAATGCAGATCATTATCATCTGCAGGACTTAGTTTCCTAACAGTCTTATGGACAATTTAGTACTATAGAATGACAAATAGGAATCTGGGAATATATGGGACAAATTAGGTCATTCCAGAAGGGGCGAGGTTATTCGATCGGTTTTTTCTAAATTTTATCAATCATTATAATGTAATGCGATCGACAACAATTTAAGTCACAACAATCAACGAATTACGAATTACTAGAGAAAAATTAAATTTCGATAAATCAATCAATTTGTATGGGAGCTGCCAGAATGGGTATGGCAGCACCCATCAATGTTTGGTAAATTTGACTGACTGACTGACCGTGATTGTATTGTTTAAATTCGTCATTTATGTGAGAGGTAACAAAAGAGGCGTGGTTATTTTGCCACTTTTTCTCAATTTTTGTCAATGCGACTCAATCAGGAATCAGTGCGATCGACAAAAACCTAAGTTAATGCGTCCTATTTATTAACTATACTAACTACAAAGTAAAAATTGAATTTTGGAAAATCGACCAATTTGTATGTAGATACTAGAAAGGAGGTGAAGCCGCCCATTTTTATTCTCAGACTCTGATTAAGCATTCCCTCAACGTGTACCAAGTTTAAGTGAATTTAGTACAGCCAAGATAGATTTAAGCCTATATTCTTATTGCATGGGAGGTAGCAAAACGGGCATGACAATGTGAATTAACATCATGAAAAGCGTGATGTATATCAAGTTTTACCGATTTCCGTTCAACTGCTTGGAATGTATAAGGCTAAGAATATGTATAACCGCTAGAAGATACAACACTAAGAATATATGGGGAAACCCGGTAATTTGTATGAGAGGTTTCAGAAGAGGCTCGGTTAATTGGTCAGTTTTCTTTTTCGTATTTTATTGAGAATTGCAACGCAATGCAACGGGCAAAAAATGCGGGTTACTACGGCTAACAAATTCTGAATCATAGGGATAAATGTTATTAATTTGATGAATTTGATGAATTTTATGAATTTTATAAATTTTATGAATTCTATGAATTCTATGAATTTTATACATTTTATGAATTCCACGAATTTTATGAGTTTTATAAATTTTGTGAATTTTATAATTTATATTAATTTTATGAATTTTATAAATTTTATGAATTTTATACATTTTATGAGTTTCATAAATTTTATGAGTTTTGTGAATTTTATAAATTTTATTAATTTTATGAATTTTATAAATTGTATGATTTATAAATTTTGTGAATTTTATGAAGTTTACGAATGTTAAGAATTTTATTATATGAATTTTACATATATAAAGTTTATGCATTTTTATGAATTTTATTATATGAGTTTTACGAATTTAATGAAATTTAGTGAATTTTGTGAACTTTGTGAATTTTATGAGTTCCACAAATTTTATGGGTTTTATGAATTTTATGAATTTCGTGAATTTTATACATTTTGTTAATTCCATGAATTTTATGAGCTTTATAAATTTTATGAGTTTTATGAATCTTATGAATTTTATAAATTTTATGAATTTTATAAATTTTATAAATTTTATAAATTTTATGAATTTTATGAAGTTCACGAATTTTAAGAATTTTATTATATGAATTTATAAATTTTATGCATTTTTATGAATTTTATAAAATCTGGTGAATTTCATGAAATTTGTAAATTTTGTTAATTTTATAAATTTTATGCATTTCATGAATTCTATGAATTTTATGAATTCCGTGAATTTCATGAATTTTATGAATTCTATGAATTTTATGAATTCCATGAATTCTATGAATTTTATAAATATTGTACATTTTTATGAATTTTATCATATGCATTTCACGAATTTTATGAAATTTAGTGAATTTTATTAACATTGCGAATTTTATGAATGTTATGAATTTCATGAATTTTATACATTCTATGAATTTTATACATTTTATGAAATCCATGAATTTTATGAGTTTTATAAATTTTATGAGTTTTATGAATCTTATAAATTTTATTAATTTTATAAATTTTATGAATTTTATGAAATTTATAAATTTTATGAGTTTTATGAATTTTATAAATTTTATGAGTTTTATACATTTTATGAATTTTATTAAGTTTACAAATTACAAATTTTATGCATTTTTATGAATATTAATCTGTTCGAATATTTACGAAGTTTTATAAATATTTGCGCCAGTAAACTAGCCAGCCAAGTCGTCTGGCAGACATAGCTAAAAGGTCGTGAAACACATTTTGTCAAAAAACACTTGGTATTACATTTTTGCCCATATCAAATTTTTATTTTGGAGTTTGGATGAGTATTTCTTAATATGTCAAGTATTGTGTGAGCCTAAATTAAATGTTTCATAGTATTCTTTTCAAAAGTTAACTTCTAATCTGAAATCAATTCGATTTTCCTCAGTTCCATTAAGGTTGTAAAATCAATCACTACCAAACCTCACCTCAGCAATTCGTTGACAAAGTTCCGCCATAATCATGGGATCGGCAAAGGGGCACTTATACGATCTACTGTCCGATACGCATTACTTTTTAAATACGAGATTTGAGAAATTTATTCAATGAAAGAGGATCGTATTTGTAATACTTTGACGACCCCTCACAACTCCTGAACACCGTTTTTATCTTGTTTAAATTGTAGTGTCTACTTCAGTCGATGTTATAATGATTAACCGACATCCAGTCACAATTAATTGCTTTACTGTTATTTATTTTATTGATTTACTTTATTTATGTTTTGAATTCTTTATATGTGTAGTGATTTAAAGTTTTTTGTTTATTGTTCAATTCAATATTTCTGTTAGATTTCTTATTTGTGTGTTTAAATTGCTCAATTCATTAAATAAATAAAATATTTAATAAGCTCTGGTTCATTGAAATTTGAGTATCGATTTCAATATTACCAATTGATTAATAAATATACCTTGTTTAAAAAAAAAGTTATTGTAGGGTAAACAATGACACATGGTGGTCTTTGTGACACTTTTATCGCAATTGCCACGAAATAATCATGAAATTGTATAACAGTTATTGAAAACAGAATAGAAAACTGCACAAAGTTATATGCTAAAGTAAATCAGTTATTTTCTTATAAAATGTCTAACATTGCTGTTGGCAAATAGTTAAATTTGTAATTTGTTAAGTTTGGATTTAAAGCAGTGTGAAATTGTATCGGCCCCAAAGGGGTTAATTCTGTAAACAGTTTCATATTCAATATATAATAGAATCGAACAAACTACATCAAAATTTACTCTTCAGGCAGCCTGATAACGGAAGCAAGCAATCAGTTTTTTTGACATGATTATACCAGTAAGTACAATATCGATTTCAAGGGGTCGATAGAACTAGTTCGCTCACAGGCAAAACATTGGCGGGTTGTTCTGGTCGCATTTATGGAAACAATATGAAATTATTTCAACTTTGGATTTAAAACTCCACTTTTCAAAATTGGTAATAAAACGTAATAAAACAGTGAAACATATTTTTAGCATTTTTAGTATTTTTCAAGAACCGCGTACACCTTTAGAATACATGAAGAAGTTTAACATATCCATTAAATACATTATATTGCTTTTAATAAGTGAACGACTGGGAATGCCAAAAACGTCCAATTCAGAGTCAGAGGATGATGAAGTAGTTCTTTTTACTCAACCAGTTTTGCCAGAGGTGACCAATGCTTTCCGTAACGTCGTTGAAATATCGTCTTATAAGTAGGTTTATTAATAAATCACATTTCTCTCACATGATATATCGTATTGTATTATTTTTTCCCGAAAAAATCACATTTATATCTTCACGCGAAAGAATGAAGGTATATAATATTGATAGTATCTCAAAAACGCAGCATTCAGAAAGACGCGTTTAAACTATAAAGTATATTTTACCAAACGTGTTTCATGGCTGGCTGGTTGGCTGGTAGGCACGATAACTGTCGCAAATGTTTTTAAAAATTGTTACAACTTGGCACAGCTAAATTTTTTTCCACATCGTAACCGGTGGTAGGGATTTGCTCCTTTTTTCTCCAAACAAATTTACCTATTTACCAAAATTGATTTGCCAACTGTAACTGCTAATTCGTAGGCTTTGCAGCATATTGTATATCATTTGATAGGGCGAAAATGTAACACCCAAATGGAAGCGATTAAAACACTGAGTATCTTTCGAAAAAATTTGTTTCCCCACTTTTTAAGTCGATTGAGCGATATTCGTCTGTCTTGCTGGCTAATCAGTAGACACGATAATTGTCGCAAATCTTTATGAAACTTCTTTAAACAATGCACAGTCTGATATTTTGCCAAATGGTAGCCGGGAATTGTAAATGGGACACATCAATCCTCTTCTTCTGCAACTTCCCATACAAATTGATACATTTTTTCGAAATCTAAGTTGTTTAAATTGTAGCCTGCGGTAATTTAAACTTATGCACAACATTCTGTTGGTTTATAACAAATTTATTACCCGTTGAGCCATTAAAAAAGTGGGATATAGGAACGAAAGCGACGCGCATTACTAAAATCTTTCCGGTACTCCCACACAAATTTTCTTAATTTAATCTTTCTCATAAGTAGTCTTCAGCAGACCAGATTTTCATTCATTATGCTGATTTATAATTTTCTGTAGAACTTGGTAAAAACCGACTAGATATCCTCGTCCATCTGGTCCCTCCCCTACAAATGACCTGTTGAACCCAGTTATTCTTACCCATATATTTTTCTGCTTCAATCTATGATTAATATGCAGCAAATGCTAATAACGGATAATCATCGTAATCTAATTTATAAATCAGTAGATTTATATCCTGTATTCAATTGCAGTAAATGCTGTGTATTTCAACATGCATCCGGCACTTAGTAAATTTAAATGAAACTGAACAGCATTGTTCCGCCTCTAGGGTGCTATGCAGACAAACTGGCCGCTTTAGCAAAAATCCATCTTTGATTTGAAAGCGGGTGACTACAGAAAGTTATAATAATTACGTTTTATCTAATTTTGTTATGAAAACCTAACGATTTACCGCGCTCTTTCTAGCAACCACTTACAGTTTTGCACTTACAGCATATGTGGTTTTGGACGTATAGGTGGCGCTGATAATTACCTCCGCATACGTTGCCTGAATATAAAATCTTCGATTTGAATACACTTTCATTTTTTCACAATATACGATTCATATCATATCATATTATAAAGAAAATAAAATAAAGTAAATTAAATTTTTGTAAATAAGAAATGAGTTTAGAATAAATGTATACTGAGTGCACCATCCAGGATTAGCATTATCAGCATTCGCCTAATTAATATTTCTACTCTTAATTCTTCGAAACATACAATTGTCCACATGTATTTTATGCAACTTAATAATAGTCATGAACATCCTTATCGTCACTCGATTAATATAAATCGTTAGGTTCTATCAGATATCTGGCTATGTTATGAACGATAACAAAACCGATAAGTCTGTAGGCCATGACTGTTGGTTAAGCGACTTTCGACAGTAAATATTACGCTTTGTTAAAAGTTGGGAATCTTTGATGATTTGATTTGATTGGTAATCTTCGATTGCAAGCTTGTTTCTAATATATAATTATAATTTAGGTCTTTCGATAGTACTTTAAACCACAAGTTTTTTTCTTTAAATATTTCACGTCATTTTCTGATCGTAATTCAAGGAAGGCTTAAAAGCAAATTTGAAGTAACTGCAATGCCGATATTCAGCGCTATCGAAGAATCAATATTTAATTTATAGTTCATTATATTTCTCACATCAATTATGTTTGCACAACACCTTATCAATTGTTATCAACGAAACATATGCGAGTGACACCTATCGGTAAACAATTGTTAAAATTTAATAGCAGTAAAAGCAAAACACAACAGTTTTTAGCACATTTTTCGTTGCGCGAAAAATCCAATGGGCTGATAACAACTGGTGGGGGAAGATCAATTATAATTTCGCAGCCATCATGTCTGCGAGGTTGTAGTCACGTCGGCGAAATTTTGTATACGGCCACCCCATGCATTTGAATTGCTGGCGTAAGAAAAAGTTAACTACGACAATGACAAAAAAAAAACAAATGGATAAGTGTGAAAATGACGTACAGTGAAGGTTTCTTATAGGTGTCACTGACTCTCGTTCTTGTCGAAAGTTTGGCAAATATTTTATTTAATTTCGGGAGTGTTACAATGATTAAGCATGAAAATTTCCAGCGGTCGAATCCGAATCTGTTCTACGGCAATTTTTGAAGTTTTTTAGCTATTATTTTAGTAGTAATATTATTAGTGATCAAAATATCTTGGTTTATTGCAAAATATGGAAAAGCGGACTGAGGTGATAACATAGGAATTTCTACCGCTGGTGAGGCCATAAATGTTCATTTAAGTCTTTCAATAAAAGTATTTTTCTTATTCACTTAGGAATATTTCTAGCTCATTTAAAAGTGGCGGTCCAGTCTTCGTTTTCAGGCAATGGTTGTCCACGCCCCATGATTGTGGATGTTGAATGAATTTCAACACTAAAAGTAATCAGATGAGAGAATATCCGATATATTAGACAAGATGAAAATATGTTGTGACTTTCAACAAAATTTACATTCTACTGGTTCAAGCTTAATGCATTTGTCATAAGAATTGAAAACTGTGAGATGTTAAGCCAGTCTGCTTAAACATTGAGAAGAGATCAATAATCGCAGACGGTATACTTTGGCAACATCATAATACTAAATACGATGAACCAAGAGAATTCCCAATTGGAATGCTCTATGGATTAACGCATTTATTGCAACTCTTTAAAGCCTGCCTGAAATTTAAGCGAGAACTTTGCTTGCAAATACGTGCTTCCGACGGGAATGAAAATATTAGATGACAACTATGACATAATAAGCATTGCGCAACTATAAAGTTTTTTTTGTCAATTTGAAAAATAATAACTTTTTACTTTTAATGGCTTTTAAAATTAATTGAATTTAAATTATCTTCACGCTCGGTGACACACGGACGACACCGTCATTCATTATTGCTTGTAGCATTGTAGAGGGAATTCCATTATTTTAAATCATCCAAAATTGCAAATCTTGTTTGTGAGTTTCCTCTTTGCAATTGAGGAGCAATAAGGTCAGGAGACCTTGGAGCCAATGGGATCCGAATTTCTTTGTAATCAGCATATTGAAAAATGACTGAGACTTGGGAAGCTGCCATCTTCTCCAACATTGGGAAGGAATTGGGGGGGAAAAATAGATAACACCAGGTTATTTCATTTTCATCGCGGCCAATGCATTACAGACTAAAATATTGCATCTGAAAATCAGAAAACCATCATGTGAGACGAGAAACCAATGAATGCCATTAATACTTTAGTAAGGATTTTAAACAGTTATGCTTTGTTCATCGGTTCATTTCTTTTGAAGGTGCTGCTAGAAATGTCATTTTGGTCCGTGGTGAGTACTAGAGAGACATGATATTCGCTATGTGAACTTGGATGATCTTTGGTTTCAGTAGTATGTTGTATCATATCAAACAATCAACTTTTTGCGCACTAATACTTAAAGCTACAATTTGACAATTTGCGATGCAGATAATAAAGAAATAATTGTGATCCTTTAGGCCAATATCGTGCAACCATTCCTGAAAGAGAGCAAGAAACTGTCAAAATAAAAAAAAAATTGAGTTGACTGGTGTGCTACTGTGAAATCATCTTCTTTTTTCCAATAAAACCGTAATTTAAATAATAAAAGAAATTGAAGAAATTATTCATTCTATTGGAAAAAGATGCAAGCATTTGGACTACCCGTTATCTAAGAATAAAGACCATTTTCACCTGCGTTATTGTGGTAATGTTAAGAATTTTGTGGCTTATTCATCGAAAATGCACCTTCCTGTACCTTGCACAGCTCTTTTCGGTCTTTCAATTTAAATGAGAATTGGCTACTTCCTGCACAATTTGTTTTACAAACACCAGTTCTTATTACATTCCATGCATAAACGTCCGCCTTAACACAGCGATGTAATGCTGTTGGTTTTTTCTATACTTGCTGCTGCAGTGGCTTGTACGGCCTCGTTTGAATTCGTTGGTTTATCCTCATCAAAAGGAATAAAGGTATATATCGCTTGACTAAGCAACAAATGTAACACTAGAAAAAAGCGTTTAGAATGTCAAGTATCTTTTCGCCAAATGTGTTTTATGAGTTGATCATGGCCCTTCTGATGTCTCCCTCCATAACAACCGATTTAACCCATATATTCCATGGTTCATATCTTCTATATTTAGCATCCAACCTGACCGATTTTCCGAAAATCAATTTGTCATTTATCGTTTATCTGATATTTAACTCATATTTTCCTACGTACATATTTTCGATTCATTTGTACAAAATGCAATATAACTTCCAACCAAACATTGGATTTTTATTAAATTTATTTCTGCAAATGAAAATAAGTCGATTTGACAAAAAAAAAATAAATAAATAAACGATGATTTTCCTATAATTTGTAAAGGAAGAGTTCAGTAAGTTATAGTTTTACTGTCTTTGTTGTGTATCAATTCACAGTATTTGATAATAAAAATTCTGCAATTTAGCAGACCTCACCTGGAATCCGCACACTTTTGTTTCAACGCTAAAGTGTAGTTATTAAGAATATCACACAAATAAAAAATGCGCTTAACAACCCGGTGTATTCAATTTGAAGACAAATTTATTTCTTTAGTTTTTCGAATAACAATTGACAAATTATAATAAAATCACTTATAATATATCAAACAAATTAAAAGAAGTATTCTGTAAACAAAGTGGGGAATTAGGTATATTGAACGCCACTACAAAAGGACGTTGACTGAAGTCAGTTCATGTGACTGAAATTTATGTGCACGTTACCGCTAAAGCGGATGCGGATTCTTCAAAAATCATCACTGAACTTCGTTTTATTTTACAAAAAGTCGTTTGATTGATATTTAATAAAAAGTTCATTTTATTTCTGGGAAAAAACCATTCACAACTGGTTTTTAAAGCTTTCGGTGGCATTGCAACTATTATGTATTCATTTTGTTGCTTATATTCAGCCACTACTGTTTATAATGAAGTTTTAGTGAGACACGTGATAAGCATTTTTGCCAATTATAGTTTTTTTTCTGTATTTATGTTATTTTTGCCGTTCTGTTTTTTTTTTTAATATATAGGTGAAGAACATTTCCGTTTAAGGGCACATGACTGACGAGCGTGCGGGTGATTTCAAAACATGAATGCTTTTAATCGTTTCTGCGTTATTTAACAAACATTAATCGCAAAGTTGTTTATTTGTTTGTTTTCACGTATTTTTTGTAGAAGAACAAAAATGTATGAATAATTTCCTGGAAGTGATGCAATTAGTTAATACACACGCTGTTAATATTTATTATGGGCCCCCGTGACAAAATATAAGTAGAAAAAAAAGCTAAACTTGCTATAGCGCATTTAACTATTTGTCATAAGTTTGTTTAAATTAAGTCAAAAGATTTTGCCCGTTTCAAATTTTTGCGCTTGATAAATATTCAACTATTTTGTTTTACTAATTCATGTTGTCTTAACAATTGACATGCCATTGATTGTTTCCGTTTCCTGATGCTTTTTGTTGGTGTTTAAATGCCACTCAATTTAGCGAATATTCTCGTTTATAATCTAAGTCAAGTTTCGCTGTCTAATAACATTGTTCGTAATGAATTCTATGAAATTTGCTCTAAAATGGAGAATTATTGTTGTCTTTATTCCGCTGAAAAGATAATCTTAGCAAAAAAAAAAAAATGTAAATTGGTAGTAGCGCAAGCTGATATATTTTTTTTGCTGCACTTAGTCCAGTACAGAGGTGGAAAAGATTAAAATGACGCCAAACGTAATAAACGAGGTTATTATCATATAGGAGATCGCTAGATTTAGTATTTATTTTGTATATATTAAATTGTATTATCCATCAGTTAATTTCTATCAGATTTCCAGGCATTTGAATCATCGGTCGCTAATTTGGCTTTTGTTGCCAACATCTTTTGCTTTTTCATAGAAATTAATGGAATTAATAAAAAAGAAAATAAATAAAAAAGAATAATTATTTAAAATTAAAATTGAATATCGTGCCGCTGTTAGATTTCTCTTTAAAAAAAATAAATAAAACGAATGAAGGAATCAAGTAAAATTGCACGGTGTTTATGGGGGATCTCAATCAATCATAATACAGGGTGTCCGTCGGGAAGTTATACCACTTTGTTTTGCCGCCATTTTGCTAAACATTAGTCTTGACAGTCGACAGTAAAGACGTGGCAAATTTATTATGGAAAAATATTCAATAAACCAACGTGTTTTAATCGTTAAAACATTTTATCAAAATCAATTATCGATTACTGTGACAATGAGAAAGTTAGGTGAAATTTTTGGGAGAAACAACGTGCCAAAAAGACGCACTATTTATCGTGTAGTGAATGATTTCGAAAAACAGGGGGTCTGTAGCTGACAGGGCTAATCATAGACCACAATGTACTGCAAGATCGACTGAAAACATTACTGCTGCTCAAGAAAGTGTTCAAAACAATTCATTAACCTTAATTCGATGCCGTGATCAGGAGCTTGGTTTTCAAAGAACAGCTTTTGGCACAATTTTGCACAAGAATTTTAATTTGTTTCCATTTAAGATTCAGTTGACACGAGACCTTTTTCCACCAGAATATTTACACCTCTGTACACATGCCAATATGCCAATAGCATGTTACATTTCATGAAAAAATCATTATGAGTGACGAGGCACACTTTCATTTGAATGGATATGTGAATAAACAGAATAGTTGGTTCTGGGCAATGGAAACCCCTCAAATTATACATCAGTCACCTTTGTATCCATCAAAAGTAGCAGTCTGGTGTGCAATTTGGTCAGGAGGAATCATTGGACCTTACTTCTTTGAAACTGAAAATGGGAAGCGATATCGTGATATGATTGAAAACTTCTTAAAGCCACAACTGCATGCTTTGAGCTTGATTAGCACGTGGTATCAACAAAACAGTGTCACATAGCATACAGCCAGGATTACAATGGAATTAATGAAAAATGTGCTCAAAAAGGCTCGCATTTGTAAGGTTAACAGCGGAGGAAATTTATCTGATATTGTATTCCATACATAATTGCCGACATTTAATAAAACATTTATCAATATAAGATCCATTCTCTTTCATTTATCAAAAATTATAAACAAACAAAGTAGTATACCTTCCCGACGGACACCCTGTATATTGCACTTAAGCGAGCATGTTTGATGTCTGACTACCAAGGATCCAAGATAGATAGCCACCACAGAAATGGTTGCCAAAATCCATGAAATGGAACTGAGTGATCGAAGAGTGAAGGCGCAGGAGATTTCTAAAATCGTAGGCACCCCACGTGAATAGGTTGGAAATATAATATATTTCGCGAGTCTTTGGATTTCAGGAACTTGACTTCCAGAGAAGTGTCTCGTTTGCGAATAGACGACATTAGTTTGACCATTTTGAAGTAGCGTTTTGTGATATTCAATCCCTATAAGCTGGATTTTTTTAATCAATTTGGAAATCAGAGACAAAGGAACAGTCAAATTCAAATAACTATTTTAATCAATGTATTTCATTTATTTTTTTTTTTTTTTTTTTTGTATTGTATAAAAAATTAAATTTTATTTCATATAATTAATTGGTTTTGAAGATGTTAGAACGTAAATCATCTCCGCGACACTCGATCCTAAAATTATTCATTGCGGCCCGAAGGGTTGAAATCGGGATCGCCTCAATTAATGTTTTAATGGAATGCTCCAATTTAGTCAAATTCCTTGGTTGGAATTAGATTCCTCTTGTTTGACATAACCCTGTAACAAAAAGTCTAGAACCAAATGCTGTGGAAACGAGTACGTCTTCGACGCAGTTCTGGGTAAAAAACTCCTTTAACATCTTTAGATAACGGTCCCCATTGACATTAACATAATGTTCGTAGCATGATTCGTGCGTCACTCCGTATATACCTTCACTCAACGTATTTTTACAATCGTTCTGAAGTATGGGGAGTGCCAGAAGAGGCATGGTAAATTGGTAGGTTGTTATAACAAATGAATAAAATTTGTGAAAGCTTCTTATATTTAGTGAAACACATCACACATCGCTCAAATAATGACTGGTTACTGTATCGGGATTCGAAACCACCATCATATGCATGACATTCGCTTGGCTTAGTTATTATGCCATGAGCGACTTACTTACTTACCACTTTATCAAAAATACTTTGAATTAAAGGAAATTAAATTATAACCTTCTGAAATCCTCCATTCAGAAATTATCCATATTATTATTAATATGGCGCCTTAAGAGCACCTTTTATGCCAGATGTGTGCAAATTGTACTGAATTTAATTCATTTCAAAGAAAGGTATGGATCTAAGGAATACATGGAGTAGATTAGACGATTTGTCTGGGAATTACCGGAGAGGCTTTCCGTTCGTTTTTTTTTTCAAATTTTACCGAACAAGTAATACAACACAATTGACAACAATTTGAGTAACCGCCGTCTGCGAACTGTGGATTACAGTGGAATACATTTCGATAAAACGGCCAATCTATATGGAGGGTACCACAAGGTACGGAGATTTCGCAAAATATATACAACAACGAAAAAAATAGTGAAATTGAATAAAGCTGTCGTCAAGTAGAGATCAATACCCTTTCAATAAAGTGTACAGTAATCTGCTACTAAAATGGCTTCATGGTGGGACTGTGAGTAACGGATCACGGGGTAACTGAATTTTTCCAGAACTAATTTCTAAAACCGGTTTAAAAGCCAATTATAAAACACAAATCTCTAACGAGAGGTTTGCAGGAGCAGAAAAAGCAAGCAGCTTTTTCAAAATTGTTTATCTTTTTCTTCAATTTTTTACTTGGAACTCCAATACAAATCAGATTTTCCTTAGTTTTTTTTATCCTTCAATAAAGAACTTAAGCTATATCTGTTGTCCAAGTTTCCATACAAAAACATGCATTTTTCAGATATTTAAATATTAATGTCCATGATGATAAAAAGCATCACTATTGATGTCAATACATCATATCTAAGAGTTATCTGATTTTCCCTAAATTCCACAATTAACAGTTTTTAACTAAGCGAGAAAATATTCGAAATTGCTAAATTCAAAATTCTAGAGATGAACTCTAGCTGCCACTTCAGTGATCATAGACAAGCGGTTGCTTTTCACGGTTCACTATTCGGTAGGTACAGTTCTGAACACATAAATCGTAGCGTCTAAGGGATACGACAAATTATATTTACTGCAGTCATACAACCAACACAAGTGGAATTCCCAAGTAATCCAACAAACTAGATTCCTTTATTTTGTGAACAACATTTAAGTAGCTGACACAAGAAGGAAAGAAAACCTTCGAAAAAAACGGACAAACAGTTGAGAAACTATACCAGTTACTCATCTGCGACTCTTAATGCCTTTCATAATTTAAGGTTTTGTTTTCATTATCATAATTTTTTGTTGAATTTTGTATGTTTCTGAATAACAAAAAAAAAAAAAAAAAAAAAAAACTCAAATTACCAGCAACTCAAATTACACCTTTAACTTATGGTCATTTCTGGCCACATAAATTTGAAAACAATTACAGCTTCAATTTAACTAAACACTGGGCATGGTAAGAGACAGCTCTGAATCGGACGTTACAGTTTTACATACAACAAAATTGACTATGACGTAAACGAAACATACTTCAACTACGCTGAGTGCCAGCAATGGCTCCTTGCTTATAACTTGTCCATCGAAGAAAGTCGAAGAATATGTCATGCAGGAAATGTGATCCCTTACAAGCTAAACTGACGTGTCAAGTATTTCTTTTATCGACATTTGTGTTTAATAATAAAGCATTTCAAGAACAAAGGTCTTGAAATTGAAGCAGCTTTAAGGAATTTGTAATACAAGACTGTAATTAAATGTGAAACCTTTTTATCGGCCGGTTTATAATTATTTAATGTGCTTAAGGAAAGTTTAATTATGTTGTGGTCTGTATAAGAGTGTAGATAATGAAAAATTATAAAACCACATCAATAAGTCATATCACGGCACTATAAAGGTTTGAAGGTAAAGATTTAAATCTTGATGAAATTGATAACAAACGACAGTGTTCATTTGCCTTTGCGCATATGCTTACTGTGCATAAACATCCCTGTAATAGCATTTACAAAATAAATCTTAATAAAGAGCTGGGTGCCGCCCAATTGAAATGTGGCCAAAGTTCTATACTCACTTAATAGGCGACTACAACAGACATTCTTATCTGTTATACACCACACTTGGGAAATAGCCTCTAGTTCTGCGCTTCTTCTCAAAAATTTCAAAAACCTGGTCTGCCCTTCGATTTCGTTATCAAAAAGATTGCATGCTGGAATGGTTATGTCCATCCACGCAGCATGATTTAGTCAATGTCGGTATGTAGCTTATATAACCCCGATAATTGGTAGATACACTAAGTCCGCCTTTTTTTTAGCACAGTCAAAATGCAATCAACCGACATGCATTCCTCGGAAAAAATGGTGTTTAGGAGCTAATGTATGCCGGCAGTAATCGCAGTTTTGTTATTTCTAAGCCGCAGTACTGCTATTCTAATCTCGTTTTACATAGCTCGGCGCTGGGAAATTTTTGCCTTCGTGTGCAATTGGCATGATTTCTTTACTTGTGCTGCAATCCGAAGAAAGGGCTTCATTTAGCATAGTTAGAGATGTCAGATTTAGACCAGTTTTGCAACCTTTTGTTGCGCAACTCGTTGCCGTTTTGGAGGAAATTCAATTATGGCTCTTTCATAGAATCCGTAGTCCCTATTGACTTCTATTGGGGAGAATTTTTCACCAGCAAAATTATTTGCCATAGAGGGGAACAAATAGTAATCACTTGGCGCCAGATCCGAACTATAAGGTGGATGCATAAGAATCTTTCAAACAAACTCTCGAAATTTCTGGGGTGTGGTCCGGCGTGCCTGTTCACTAAAACTGGCCATTTCTGACGTTTCCTTCCTTCAGACGGTCCAATTGTCGACAATACTTTTCCGATTTAAGTGTTTGGGCGTAATAGAGCATCTCATAGTTAATGATTCCTGCCAATTTCTCAAACACACATCAAAACCTTCTTGACCGTCAATCCAGGTTGGCCAGGCGTTTGCGGCGGTTTACTGCCGTTCGACCACTACCGTTTTCACTTGACGTTGTCGTAGGCTATCTACTTTTCATCATCAGTCTCCGTCCGTTTCAAACGGTTCGGTTTTGTTGTGTAAAAGCAGCAACTCGGAGATGGAAATTCAGTCCATGAGATTTTTTGTGTAGCTTCTTCTTGTCTTAAGCGGTATTGAAGTGGCTTCACATCATTTTTTATAATGTTCAACTCCTGAGCAACCGCAGCAGTGCTTACATGACAGCAGATTTAACAAGTTCCATTATTCTACTGACATTTCCGACTATGGGCCTTTTAGAACGTGATGCGTCTTTGACATCAAAATTACCGGATCGGTAATCATAAAAAATTGCGCATGATAGGCTGTTACAACATCAGGAACGTAAACATTATTTATTTCTTTTAGCCGCCTGGCTTACGTTTTCGCCTTTGTCGAAAAAAAACTCTAAAATATGACGTATTTTTTCTTTGCTTCTGTCCATCTTTGACGAGCTCTTTAACGGTACTGAGTCAAGCAATAATAAAACTATGTGAGTAGTTGTTTGGTACAAAGTCTCATTTTTCTAACGCCATCTAGTGTATACAAATAATGCAATTTTTCTCCCGAAATTTTCAAAATCAATATAAACATGGCTTCTTTGTAGGAATAGGAAAGCCGCATTTAAACTGATTACTAGGCTTTACGTTGTGGCTCGATTTACGTCACACCCAAAATAGCTACAAAGTGCTCTTTTTCTTACAATACATGACCCATTCGACGTGTCTCGTTTACACTTTGTCTTATCATATTCACGGACAAGTTCTTTTCACTTCAAATTTTTATAAATCGTAGTATTCGATTGTGAAATGAACAAAGTACTATTACTATATGCTATAAACAAAATCGAAGAATAAATTTCACTATCTCCAGATTACGTTGAATGAAATGACCATCGAAACAATTAGCCCCGAAAAAAACAACGCAACATAATCGACAACAACAAATTTCTTAACCCTCGAGTATTGATAACAAAATTTATTTAACAAAACTCACAACATGTTGTAGTGCGGTCGATATAAAAAGGGATTAAAAACCAAATTCAAATAAAAAAATACAACTTATGAGAATTACAGTTTGCCCAGTTTCAAAAGATACCACAAACGTTTAACCTTCCTACACAGGTGTTGATAGTTGTGCCCCAATTTGGTACCCTTTTTTAATAAAAATTATTCTTTATAACATTTTTACAAAAAGATAAGATATGAACGATTTACGATCCCGACCAAGGAGGGAAAAAACAGCAAATTCAGCTTATCAAACGATAAACAGCGAGTAACTAAAACTCAATTGCCAACAGTCAACAGTCACTCTTCAAACCTCAGTACTCGTTACGAAAACTTGCGTCTTTCCCAAGAAGACAAAAATGAGGAAGAAAAAGAACACCTCTACGAGATTGTTAAGAAAAACAAATCAACTGACACTTGTTTTGTTGATAAGATTTTTTTTGTTATTATTTATTTTGTATTTTTTTTTTGTATTCTTTTGTTTTCTCATTTTTTCTTTCGTGCGTTGGCCGCCTGTCTACGCACATTTATCAAATGTCTGTCAAAATGAAGACGTTACTTTTACGTTGTACGGCACGATTTAAACGCTGTCGTCTACTTATAGTTTTACGACATTTGACTTTGCCTGTCAGGTTTATGAAAAATCCACGTATGAAAACAAAAAAAAAATTCCAATAAATTTGATAGATTTGTGCGATATGTTATAATAGTAGAAGAGAAGAGATAAATACATAATTTTCCAGAAGTTTCATTTAGTTATCATCTTGTTTGATATCCCCGCTAAGGATATATGTAATGCAAATATAGTGGTCTTAAAATTACCCAAGTAATTTCTTCAACAACAAACATGTCATGTGTTTTTGTCAATACAAAATGAAATAAGTCAGAACAACACTAATTTGTTGGATACAAGCTAGGAATAATGTGGGTAAGACGGTTAAGATAAACTATGCCTTAGCTTGGAAATTATGAAACAATAGTTATAGGGATGTTTTGGAGAAGAACTGTCCACTAGAGTGAAATTTTTGTGCTTTTCTAAGCTCATCACTTGGGATTAATTTGACAATGCAGTTTGGTCCCTCTGAGATATTGCAAATTGAATCCTATTTGTTAAAAACCAAGACCGCAGCGAGAATTTTATTTTGGAGTCTTACGATTTATTTACCGCATATATTGCAGAAAAAAAATTACAGCTAAGTAGAACTAATATCAGCAATTACGTTGTTCTATTCTTCCCTATTTAGTCCTTATCCAATCCAATTCCAATCGGAATCATATGCGGCCGACAACGTTGGTCCATATTTGCAAAAAATGTAAAGAGGTGGGATGGCGGAACTCCAATAGCTTACAACCCTGCTGAAACTTATTTTATTTCGAACAAACCTTAGATGTAAAGACATTGATGTAAAGTAATCTGTAATTTAGATGTAAGTAATCTGACTGGGTGGTGCGATCCGAACTGACATGGTGTAAGTAGTTTGGAAAAAAAATATTTTAGTGAAAAGTGGCAACCTTATAAAACATAAGTATTAAGTTCCAAAGCGCCACGTTGTTTAGTATTTTTATTTGAACCATCAAAAGTAAACGATCTCAGTGAATTCAGTTATCGTTATGTACCTTCGCCTAAGCCTTCGTTTCCGATAGTAAATTATTGGAACACCATAGTAGTCGACTAGTTGAGGTGTCGACGCCAGACACGATTAAGAAAATCCATGGTATTGAATGATCGTCGGCTGAAGTGTGAGTGCGTGTGAGGTAGCTGAAATGATGGGCATCTCAAAAAGTGCTATACATCATATATTGACTGAAGATTTAAGATGGATGCCGCACTTGCTTTCAATAGAGCAATAACAGCGTCGTAAAGATGTTTCAGTAGAGTGTTTGGCGATGTTATATCGCAATAAAGCCGGATTTTCCGTCCATTTATAGCCATGGATGAGACATGGGTCCACCACTTCACATCTGAGACGACGGAACAGTCAAAGCAATGGACTGGGAACAACCATCAACGGCAAATATTTTGCTAATTTATTGCAGCGTTTAGGTGATGGAATTATGAAAAAAAAGGCCGCAATTGTAGAAAAATAAAGTGTTGTCTCATCAAGACAATGTTCCAGTTCACACATTCACTATTCCGAAGGGGAAAATTTATAAATTAAAGTTCGAATTGCTGCATCACACACCTTTTTAGTCACATTTAGCACCCTCGGACTATTTTCTATTTCCATACTTGAAAAAATGGCTCGGTGGCAAAAGATTTGCCAACAACGAAAAGGTGGAGTCTGCGGTTAATTGATATTTTAAGCAGTTTGACAGTCCTTACTCTAACTAGGGTATAGATGCTATTGAATATCGTTGGAAAAAAATATATCGAGCAAAAAGGAGATTATGTTGAAAAATAAAGTAAATTTAAAGACTTTGGCCTAAACCGTTACAAGATCTAATCAGCTCAGGAAATGAAATCTTTGAGGCGCAGAAATTTCTCCGACAGAGTCGAAGAAAAGTTAATAGAAGATTCTGAATTTTATCGAAAAAGCATTTTCAGCGATGATGTTAATTTTTGGCTTAAGACATTATTAGAAGATGGAAGAATTTTTTTGGTCAGTATTGTATGGACTTGACGTGGGCGATAAGTGGCTTCAACAAGATGAAGCCTCCTGGTAAACAACTAAAGTTTGGTAATCGTATAATCCCGATACGGGATTCGGTCCAATAGCCATCCTGCCGTGCGATTTAACTGTATTGAATTTCATTTTATGACGTTACGTTAAGTCGTTGGTTTATGTCATCCAACCAAGAACGCTGGATGAGCTCAAGAACAATATCGAATGCGAAATGGTCAACGTTCCGGCCGATATCACTATTCTTCTGAACCCACGATGTTATCCATGGAGTCACATTTGCTAAATATCGTGTATTTTCTGCTACTGACAATCGGTTTCAAATTATTATGCCGATATTTCGACAACATGACAATTTCGCCATTCTTTGGCCTCTACCATAGGAACATTTAAAATTTTATGCTACAACACAAGCGTTGAAAAGAAGTTAGTGAAAATTTAAAAGTAAAGTTTATTGGCTTCGAGCAACGGAAGGTCTTTAAGGCTGACATGGTCTTAAGAATCGAGTGCTTTGTTACTGACGTAGAGACTAATCTGCCTAAACACTGCTACTGTATTACAACCGACTGTAGTACAATATGTAATACAAGCCACTACCGTAAGCTTTGTACGCTGATACAACAGACGATCTGCCCATCATCTGTTCATCAGAGGAACATTTTAAGTAGTCGAGTGCAGTGCAAGCCTCTCAAACTGATGTCGGGAATCGTCGTAAAATGTATTAAATAGTGAGTTTGAAATCTTACTGAATGTGAGAGGGAGTTACAAATTTTCGGGGACCCCGAGAATTCTTTCTGAATAAAATCATCGTATGTCAACTTATATTTTAACAACTAGTTCTAGCAAAAACAGACCAGTTCGAATAGTAATCGTTATAAGAACCGTCATAAAACCAGATAGGGTTTCTCTGCTCTAAAAAGTGAAATAAAATTGCAATTTTCCGTATAAACAAAATACATTTTATTGGCCATTTTTAAGAGCTCTAAGTAAAATTAAGTACTTGTACGATGTATCTGTAGATGTACCAGTGGAGGAGAAATAGAGGCAGTTTCATAAGTCAAATAATGTGCATAAAAAGTTTGGCTTAAAAATTTATGTGGTTCAGAATGATTCACAAACCTGTAGAAAACTAATCACACGTGTAAATATCACTGTTGCATACATAATTTTTAATGAATACATTAGTTTTCATTCCAAAAACAATTTATTGACACACACAGTCCTACAAAATGGGATGTTTTTTTGAATACTTTGAGAACGAGAGGAAATTTAGGAAAACTATTTCTGTTTTGAAGAAGGATAATTTATTAGGATGTTATAAAACGCATTCATTAATACGCATACAAATTATGCACAAAACGGTGTTCGTATCCTCATATAACCACTTTATGCTGCCAGTATATAATAGAGATGACATTTGTACTGATAAACCATTAACGGAATTATTAACTAATCCTGATTGTGAATATTTAACCTCGTCTTAATCCCTTTAATCACCCACATTACCAATACTTTAATAGCCGGTTTTTTAAACTTACCTTGCTCCCACAATAATTTGATTTCTAGCCATATCGACTAATAATTCCGAATATGATGTAGTATCTGGATCCGTGAAACGTTTGGCCGTTACCAATAAATCTGTAAAACGATTTAAAAAAATGAAAAAAATATATAAAAAAAGGAATAGAGAGTTATAATTACAAAACTAAGGGTATCTTCTTTCTAGAAAAAGTGTAATATTTTTTCTGTAATGCACTTTCGCATGCGCTTCTAGAAAAGACTTTAGCTATAGACTGGGCGTTGTGTGTGGGTTTTTGTTTTTGTTTTTGATACTGCCGCCTTTTAATTAACTAATTAACCAACGGTTGCGAATGTCAATATGAAAATCTAAAGAATCTTGTTTCTTCCTTTAGTTGTAGTCAATGCTTTGAGTGCTTAAATTAAATGTGTTTAAAAGTATTGTAGAAATGGAAAAAATGGCTCATTCTCTCCGTATTTCTCCAAAGATTGAAAACACAAATTTATACAATAAATACCATACAAGGATTATACAGAGGCTGAGTCCGACTTTTGAAAAACGATACTTCTTCAGAATTTTTCTAATATTTGTAGTGTCTATCAATCAGAAGAAACACAATGATATTTTATGGATGAGGTAAGAAATTATTCCAATTTGTACACATTTATGGATAAAACAGCGGATATTAAAATATGATATTCTATTGGAGAAATGTACTAAGTCCATTATTATCAATGTATGGGAAATAGCTATTTTACTCATCTGACAAGTAGTATTACCAACTTGAGCTAAAACATTGCCAATTATAATTTCTAGCTTTTTGCCACCGTTTCGAAAAGTCTTCTTGTAGACACGATGGTAAAAAAGCATTAGACTTATTTGCCATATCTGAAATTAACCGCAAACGCTTTTCCTCTGATCTCCTAAGGTCAACAATCACATTTTTTTATTTTGGTAACACAACTATTCATTGCAAATCAAAATAAATTGAATTTTGGTTTTCATTTCTAATTTTTGGATTTGGGACGTAAGGCAAACTTCGATTAAACCATTTGCAACAATTATTGTGAAATCACGGATCATTAACCACATGTGAGATAACGAATATTCCATTAGTAATGTTCCAACAAAATTTCTAACGATCAACTGTGAACCACCTTTTTATTCGATTCAGCAATGTCTAACCTAAAATTTCGTACAAAAATTCCGTACACTCAAAAGCAGATGCAAGTACTGAGCCTAAATCTATCAAAATAGGATATTTAATATTGTATATTTTTTCTTTAATTCATTAGCTGTAAGTAATAAGCAATGACAGTTGATACCAAAGAGGTCAGGATTTGAATTCATTGAGTAGGTTAGTAACCCATGACTATGTTCTTCAGAATATACATTCAAATTGTGAAAGTGCAGGTTGTTAAGCCTACATAAAACAATTTTCCACCCCATTTTTGGGTTTCAAAATTAATCCACAAATGCTCCACCGTTTGTGGATTACCCTAGTAAACATCGTCTTTAACGTAGTCCCGCGAAAAAAGTTTAACAGCGTCAAATCGCATGATTTTGATGGCCAATTAAGTCACCAAAACGTCAACGCCAAAATCAGTCGTGTTTGTGGCTCGTAACACCGTCTTACTGAAACCACACATCGTCCACTTCATAATCTTCAATTGCAAACCAAAAAAAGTCGGTTAACATACGGCTGCAGCGCTCTGAATTGAAATTTGAATTATCCGCCACACTTTCACTAACAGAAAATATATTTTCGATGACATTGCGATGATGCACAAGCCCGATTGCATCTGTAACGATTCCAGTCTCTTCAAATTTCTATATAATCTAGCCAATTCCTTGCCGATTATTACAACCCAAAATGTCCCGTAATGCACGAAAAGTGTTCACGTTTGAATCACCAACCACTTTTGTAATAAGTTTTATCTATTTTTACGCGTTCTTCGTTCTTAATAAATAATCCATACTCATAAAAAACTTTCACTAAATAAATATCACTTCAGATGACAGGTATTTAACAACTGATAGCCTTACCAGACTGGAGGTTTTGAAACCACTAAACGAATAACCATGTATATCGCTTAACTTCCTGAATCGATAAAGCTATTAAAATTGCTGAAAGGTAAGGTTTAAAAACGCAATCCGCTACAGAGAATGTTTTGGAAGCCCCGTATAGGACATTCAACGTGGCATAAATGTGCCCATATATGTACGTATGTATTCATAATAAATACCAAACAATTATTCATAATTTAATACCAAACTAGCTGACAAACTAGCTGAATATTCATGTCAATTATTTTAGTATGACGTATTAAATACCACAAATTTTATCTAATTTTTGCGACAGTTTACATTTTGTAGGAAATGAAGTATTTCATAGTTTTCGAACTTATGTTTATGTGCCATGCTAGTAATTTCTTTAAAGGAGTCAAAAGTTGCAGTTGCCTTTCCGATAACGAGTCAAAAAATACAAAACACTCTCTGAATTCCAATCTATACCAAAGCCGCACTTGGCGCTCTCCTCATAGCCGAAACTTGCGAGCGGCTCCCTGAATTGAGCTCTATGCATCTTCAATGAGCAGAAACTGGCGAGCGATTTCCTGAGTTGCAAGCTATGAAAACATCGCTTTTGTCACTCTGTAACCTTCAATAAACAGAAGCCTGCGAGCAATCTCCTGAATTGCAAACTATGAAAACATCGCTTTTGTCACCCTGTACATCTTTAATGAGCAGAAACTTGCTAGCGTCTCCCTGAATTGCGAACTATGCTTGTGTGGTTTAAAGTTAACCCAGGTGACGGGTATGACCAACTTGTGGAAATTCACAGAAATATACCTTCAACACCTTTATTTGTGACAGCTCCATCAAATCACCATATGGTCACCTCAATTTGCCCACAACTTCTACTGAATGTTGCGCCTTTTTCTAAAATTCTTCATAATTTTCATACGCCCAAAATAGAATTTCATTAAATAATCACAATAATAATGTTTAAGCTGCATAAACAAAGGCTTGTTTGGCATGAAATTTAAGCATAAAATAAAACTACTTGAAGAAAGACTCAAACATAATGAATGTGCTTTTTTTTGCTAAGTCGTCAAAACTGAAGAAGAAACCAGCCAGACGATGAATAAAAAACGATATCATGAATATGAGAAGTGATAATATAAATATTCTGGCAAACTTCCAGCATAATGATAACTGGCAATTTAAGCGAATCGCCAAAAGAATTAAGTAAACGGCTGACTTCAGCTAAATGAAAAAATAAAAAGGCGAAAATCGTATCAAGTGTAAAATAAATATACAGCTTGTATCTGGCAAACAAGAGAAAAACCTCAAACTTTAATATCTGTAGGAGGAAGTTAAAAGCTTGTTCACAGATCTGTGCCAAAAATGGAATTGAAAAACGATATAAACTATCCCATGTCTAAGCAGCGATAACGAATTGAGCAAATAAACTTCATGTGGATTACAGCTGGAGATGAAGACAGACACTTAATGCGTGAATACAGTGTTTACATCATAGTTCATAAGACTAAACGTCACATTTGAATCTTTGCCTTAGTAGCGACCTATTCTAATCTGCTCAGCAGGCCTTTTAAATTAATTTTTATTGTCAATTAACTTTTTTTTACCAGAGATAACACAACATGTGTGTACATATATCAATTACATTACATTTTGTGGAGCTCTAAAGAACAATCTTCCGCATTATTACGCTGCGGCCGTATCAGCCAGCAGTCAGCACCTAAATTGCGACAGCCAAGTTAAAGTTGTATGAATGCTGGCAGACTGCGTTGCGTTATCTGTGACAACGCAAAATCAAAAAGATTATTTAGTTTTGTGTTGCAGTTACTGTGAACTGCTCTACGTTAATCACATATTTCAACAATGATTGAAAACAACCAAACAAAATGGAACTCAAAGATGTCCATTAAGCTGAATGGGAGACTTTAACAGCGGCCGTCTTCATTAAATCACATAAATGGAAACTATCATTCGCAGTTTATGCGGCATTTTCATAAAGTTCAAGTACGCCCAGAACGATTTGTACAAACATTCTAAGTCTTCGTCTTCTTGATTTGTCTGAATCGTCCGTCTGTCGGCCTCTTCATAGGTCTGTATTCCCTGATATGGTAAAGTAGATTTTTTTTGTTTTATTGCTGATAATTTCAATTCACACACAAACCGCAGACGTTAAATGTCCCGCATATTTTTGTAATTTTCAATAAATTACAAAATTCTAATGACTTTAATAATTTTGTAATAGTTTTATTATTGTATCACATAATTGCTTCAATCATCAGATACTCTTTCTTCTTACCTTGATATGATATGAAACGTGAGTCGTTTTCAATTTGATCGTAGTTTGCTCCACCGTTGAAATGTCCATATCGCAGTGCCACTGTGGTTTTGTGTAAGCTCACCACCGTGAGTAGTAAAGTTAGAATTTGTAATAACATTGTATTGCCGTTTCTATGCAAGATCGGCGGATAAAGTATCATACTGCAAATAGAAGGGAAATTTGGGGAGTAGTTAATTAACATCAATATGAGCGAAAAATAATTATATCTAATATATATTATGTAATTACTACTAGACAGATGCAAAGATTAGTATTCAATATTTCGTGCAAATAAGCAAAACAAGCTGAATAAATATTAATCAGAATATAAATTTCCAAAAGATTTTCCATACGATTTTAGTACGATTCAATGCACGGTGGGGCAATATTGAGAAAAAATGCAGACAAATTTGGAAATCATTAGTGGCGCATCCGACTTTAATCAACGAATATGAATCGTGAGTATACATTTGAAGTGTTGCCGTGATCAAGTTCAGAGTCAGAATATTAAATATTAATAGAAATCATATCCGTGGATGACAAATTTGCTTGTCACAGATGTCATAATTTTGTAATTATTTTCGCAAACTCTAAAATATTTTGTTTTCCAAATTATGTCTCGTCCTATATTGTAATTGTGCTGTTATTAGTCTGCACCTAAAGATTACAAACTACGTTCACTCAACGTCCATTCCATTAGTGCAAAAGTTTGAAGGATATCAGGAGAGACTTGCTAAATCGATAGATTCTTATAAAAAAAAAACGCAGTAAAAATAGTTCGTCTGTAAAAAAATGTAGGTTTTGTTTAAATCGATCAATTGGAATACGTGATAATCTAAAGGGTGTGACAATACAGTTCATTTTCATTGCCTGGACTAAGTTTATCAAGCGTATAATATGTGTTGAATTTGAGTCAATTCTGTACAGGCAAGAAGTTATTAAAACTCATCACCTTCCGTTTAGTCACTACAGATATAGAGGAATTGGATAAATGTTGTGGTCATCCGATTGATTTTCTTACATTTTGCCAGTTGAGATAATGTAATGCGATTAACAAGAATTGAAGTTTATGCACACTACGAATTAGTGATTATGGCGGAAATCGGTCAGTATATATGAGAGATGCCAAAATGGGAGTGTCAATGCAGTTCATTTTTCTCCTAGAATTAAATATATTAAACGCACGATACGAGTACATGCATGATTTGATTCAATTCAGTGCTACTGCTTGAAAGATATAAAACTAGTAATATATAGATTAAATCGGTCTATTTGTATGGGAGATACCAGAAAGAGCGTATTTGTTTGTTAAATTTTTCTCATATTTTGTATGATATTATAAAGCAATACAATGAACAAAAATTTAATTTGCTTCTGTCTACTAATTAGGAGTTACATTAAAGAAATTGTCTTTCGGAAAATCAGGAGGTCCCACAAGAGGTCTGGTAATGTCTTCTATGTTTGTTACCTCAGCACAAGCCAATCCTGCAGAATTCAGTACCATTACAAATCCTTCATGACTGATACGGTTTTAATACCAGGTTATCCATTTAGTAGTTTCAAAACAGCCGATCTGGCTACGCTGTCAGCTGTTAAATACCTGTCACCTGAAGTGTTATGCAATTATTGAAATTAGTTTGCCCTTTACTGGAATGTGTAACAATCGAAGAACTCGTAAAAATATTTAAAACTTACAACCATAATGGTAATTCAAACGTGGGCATATTTCGTGCATTACGAGCTAGAAGCGTTACAGATGTGGTCAGGCCTGTGCATCATCGCAATGTACGCACTGCCGAAAATATCGCTTCTGCTAGTGAAAGTGTGGCATCCGTTAAATTATCGCGGAGAATGTGCGCCAGAAATGTGCAAACAAGTGATCAAAAATTACCTCAAAAGGATCCACTGCTGCAACCAATCCAGGGGCGGTCATAAATGACATTGTATTTCACGTATAATGCCAAAGTCCAATGATTATAATAAAAGTTTCATCGAAATCATTGCCTTATGAGTGTTTTATTTACCTTTACTTTGGAAACCGGAAAGTGGATAACGCGGTAAAAATAGGCGTGAAAACAGAGATATTTAAACTTAACAGAATCTTCAATCATGTCAATCACTGACTTCCGCATTTCTTCCCAACACCACACTTTTTAGCGGTTATGAATTGTAACAGCGTAACTACAGTTATAAACAAGTACAGAAATTTCATTCGGTAGGAATCCCTTAGGTGAAAAAAGTGCAAGCTGCCACTTGGTGCACTTGGGTCCTCGATTTTTATCAAATCCTGCTCTGATTTAACGCATAGTAAATGAGGACAAACTATAAATAAATGAAGCTCTCCACTTAAAACTTATAGAAGAACCACTGATCTTTTCTAAATCGTCAAATTTGTATTGTAAGAGTTTTGACAATGCAGTCCGTTAACATTTTCAGAACTAAGTCTACTATTTGAAGCGAGCTAGATTCCACGAGCTCAGCAAAGAATTCCATTTTCAGTAGCAAAACCAGATTCACCAAATACTTAACTGAATGAAAAATATGAATCTAACATAATATGGGTTAAATTGCTCGTTTGTATCGGAAGGATTCTGATGATTTGGACGATTTTCCCCAAAATTTCCAAACATTGTAAAATAATACACGGGATCAAAATTAAGAATATTAAACCCTTCTAATAAAAATTTATTGTTAAATTTAAATGGTTACAGCATAACAGAATAAAAGTTATGGAAAAAAAGAATAAATGGGCAGAATCGTGCATTTATATGAAAAATACCAGACAACGTACTCGCATTGGTCTGTTGTTTTCCAAGCATTGTAAACAAAAACTGTTTACAGCAATTTAGATTACTGCAATCAATAAATTAGAGATTACAGGGGATTCATTGAATCTCAAAAAATCGGTCAATTGGACCATTTTCATTCTCAAACCCAATTCTCAAAACCGGACTATTTTCATTCTCAAACCCTCCATGAACCTAAGAATGTATAGTTCAAATTGATCATTTGTGTGGGAGGCATGATTACTCGGTCTCTTTTAAATATGTCTAGCGTTATAAGAAAGTATAATGGACAGCAATTCAAATTAGTAAGTCGACGGATTAGGAGTTGCAGACAGAAAATTTAATTTCGAAAAATGGATCAATTTAAATGAGAGGTAGAGGTGGGGTACTGGTCGATGCAGCCCATTTACATCATTCGACCTGTAAAAATATCAAGCTGTATCAAATTTAAACAAAAAAAAAAATTATAAAGGTGTACGACTGTCGTAATGTATACTAGCCCGTCAAACGAACATCGCATAATCGACATATGAAATCAGGAAACATATTCGGCCAAAAGATGCCAGGTATTTTAAACGCTTCTTTCTGGGCGTTCAACTTAGCTAAAGGTATTCACTTCTTTAAGTGCGTGCTTTATTTGTGAACTTGGTTATTGAAAATGCTTAAAAAATACGAATTTGCTTTCGAAAAATGGACAAAGACGATAGGTTACACGTAAAAGAAGGCCGTTATGACACGCTCGGTTATCTGTTGATGATTCGGTACATCGTTCAGGACTCTATGGAGCCTTTGTGTTCAGGGGGAAATTAGGTTGGCGCTGATGTTTGTAGGACGCATCAATGTAAAGGATATCCTCAAGAGAATGCGTACCAATCGATGCAATTGTATACCAGTTGATTTAGATCATTCCTTTGTCTGTCCATATGTTCTTGTAAGTACAGAGCACGTGCCAATTTTGTATCGAACAAAAGTAGATCCATTTACCAAACCATAAATCATGTATATTATGCCGATAGATTAATATGCATTAATTATCCGATGGATTAATACAGCCCCTATTTAAACGGGTCATTGAATACCTATATAGTCGTTTTTTAAAGCGTGATTAAACCTTGGTTTAGATCACAGGCGAATCTAGTTTACCAATGAACTATTTCTATACATTTTGGTTAGTTCTATTCGATGGATGACCCATGTTTGGTTTATCGCTTCTAGAAGGCGTAGTCTTCTCCAAAATGTAACTAAGTTTCGGACATATAGTATATTGCTGTGTGGCATATAAGAAACCCAATCGGTACCAGCGTCCATGCAAATGGCCGTCCTACCTTGGCACAGTGCCTCTAATTAAATCTTATTCGCATGAGTTAGTTGCAAATGCAAGTCTAGTAAAGTAAGACGAAAACTAGCATTCCAAGTCGTCATTAAAGAACAGGTTCCGTTCAGTGAATCTGAAAGTGAGAGAGCACTAATATGTTAAACATAAGAAACTCTGCTATTCCCATAATTTAGTTGAAAAAGACAAAAATGTCAACTAAACACATTTCTGATCAGATACAGAAGAACATGAACATAAAAAATCGCCATCTCTTTTGAATACAGCTTGTGGGTATTTCAAATAAAATGTGATTTGCACAAAACATAATGACAGATTGTTATTCAAATTTTTCAGTGTGAGTCAAGAATTTATGGGCGTTAACCCGAAAGCATCATTAACAGCTCGTTGAATGGATTTGATAAAAGCAAGATAAAGCTAGATATTGATTAACATTCCTAGCGCCGTGACCAAGCGAAATTGTAAACTTCTAAATTTATGTCACTTAAAAAAAAAGTGTTGAAAACGAATTAACATGCTTACAATTCAACCGAACCGATAACAGAAAGAACAACGGAGATGCACTAAAATCAGCACCGACCTCAGTTCGTAAAAGTTTTGAAATCTTTCTTTTGAGACGATCTTATCCAGCTTTTCAAAACCATTTAAAGGTTTTTTGGATTTTGGCTTATTAGTGGATTACAAGGTCTTAACTATATCCAGTAAAGCTAAATAAAACACACATAAGGCTATGATTTTAATGAAAGTTTTATTTTATTCTAATACTTGGACCTTGCCATTGTGACGATTGCAGCAGTGGATCCTTTCGAGGTAGTTTTGATTCGCATAGCCCCACAAAAAAAGTCTAGCAGTATCAAATCTCATAATCTTGGTGGTCAATTGGCGTCGCCAAAACGTGAAATTTCGCTTTCTGGAAACGTTTTATGCAATAAAATGAAAATCGGTAATGTTGAGTCACGTTTGATTCACCACTTTTGTAGTAAGTTTTCCTTATTCTTACGCGTTTTTTTGTTGTTAAATGATTCATATTGGTAAATGGCAAACCCGTCACTAAATAAATAATACTTCAGATGGCAGGTATAATATTTAACAGCTGATATTCCGTCACACCGGCGGTTTTGAAACACTGTAGTTTCTAACAAAAGTTATTTTGTTTTTTTAAAACTTCGTTTTATGCATTTCTGTACAAAAAACTAAATGGAATTTTTTAAACTGCGTAACATTTCGAGCTTATCTATGTTTCATTAAAATTCAACTCGAGCAATTCGAAATGCATGAATTATTCCAAATGGGTTTTAACCTCCCGCTGGGCATTTTTTTTTTTTGAACAAAATTGGATTATGAAGTTTATATTGATATTTCAGCGCAATTAGTAGAGATGCGAAAGTTTGTCTCAATTATTGTTTCTTAATCGAACATTTTTTTTTTTTTTTTTTTGACTAATTCAACATTGATTTGTGCTATTGTAGCCAATGTTTCTTAAAACAAAATGTAAAATTTTCGAGAATTGTTTAAAAGAATTTTACTACAAAGCCTCGTAACAGTGAATTGGTTAAAGTTTTGGATGTAGCATAAAAGCACATTCACAAAAATGTACAAAAGTACGAAAATTCTTTCAAAATGTCTGCACAAATCCACTTGGACTTTAAACACTCTATTTTTTCTTACACTTTATTTTGGGACTGTAACTGGACGAACAAAACACGCTTGTTAGGATGACTCCCAAAAATAAAGTAACGGATTCATGTGAAAAGTGCCCGAAGGGGTGGACAGAACCAAGCTTATCAAATGCATGATATGCGTCAAATTTACTTAATTCTGAATAACTGATTGGAGAATGTAAAGCTGGGAGTAAATGAGTTAAAAAGACCGTTTTTATGGGAAGCATCAGACGATGCTTGGTTTCTTGGTCGATTTTTAACGTATTTATCAGCCAATTTAACTTTATGAAATAGACGAAGATTTAGGTTATTAAATCCTAATAATTAGAAATTATAGAGAAAAGGTTGAATATCGCCAATTTACATGGATGTTTCCAGAGGAAGTGTAACAACGTGATCCATTTTTATGCTAAGACTTAACGCATAATGTGTGTCATATTTATCTGAATTCGGCCCCACCCTATTAAAAGATATGAACCTTATCATAGATGGTTTAAAACGGTCATTTGTATGGGAGACAGTAGAAGGACCATAATTATAATAAGATGATTTGTTCAAATATTTCCAATCAATGTGAGGCAATATAAAAAGTAAATGTTTAGATTAAAAGTTAAGTTCTGAAAATCACATAATTTGAATTGGAGGTACTAAAAAGAGCAAGTTTAATTAGCTTATGCACAATCTCCGTCTATGATGGGGCAAAGTCTGATAAACATGTATGGCACTTATCACGTCAAACAGCCAGACAGACCGATGTCCGCCCGTCATCCAATTTAGAAAATCGTGAAACGCACAAAATATTTTAAAATTTTCATTCTGGGTGTTGCATCTTTCGAAGTTATAAATTTTTTGAAGTAATAAAGACTAATCTTACGGTCCTTCAAGCGCTTTACTATTTATAAGACAACAAAATTAGCAAAGAGTTTTTGTAACCGGGCCAATTAACACAATGTGCAGTTCACCCCTTGTCGACACAGAAAGCTCAAAAAGTACTTTTTATTAAAGTCTAGATCTTATTTTATAAGTTTATCTACGTTTTTTAATATTCGATTCAAGCAATTCGAAATGCATGAAATACTCTCAATTGTTTTTAATATTCCACAGCGCATTGTTTTCCTCAAAATTTATATATTATTATTTCTGAAAAAATTTTTGTAAATGTTACTCTGCAAAAGTTTGAATCATTCATTGTTTGTTATTTAAGAATTTGTAACCGTTAACATGTTCAATTCTAATTCAGTATAATTTTTGGGGAATGGTAGTGAAACTTCTTAAAAGATGAAATCTCAAATTGTTGAGAATTTGCTGAAAGTGCTCTACAGTAAAGCGTTGTGACGAAGAAGAGATCTATCGATAGCAGTTGAAAGATTGCACTGGCCCAAGAACAATTTCACAAAAATACATTTACAGCTGTTTCATTACACATTACAGCTGTTCGTATTCTCTTTGATTTTCTTATTATATTTTTATATTCATTGACTAAAAGGAAACAGTCATTAAAACAAGGGAAAGGAAGACAGCCCATCATTTATTGACAGCAGTGCGCTAATTCTTAAGCTTTGTTTGTTGCTTGAATTAATTAAATAAAAAACCTTTTTACCCCCAATTTCTTTTTTTTTTTAATTTCTTCAACGAATAATTCTGCCGATTTATGCACATTTTCAGAAATAATTAAAAAAGTTCTTGAATAACACATAAGTAACGCCATCGTCTGTCAATAAATTTATAGCGCATCAATAAAGATCTTCCAATTTTATTGGATACTTTTACTGAACAGTACGGACCCAACCACTGTAGTCATTTAACAACTATTTCACATAATTTTTGTAAAACCAATAACTTTTGTAGCTTTGCAACAACTGAGCGCCACCTGTTTGAATATTTAATTGAAGAAATGTTTTTGATTAGCATCACTGAGGAAAGCTGTTAAAGGTGTGCGAACATTTCAATAGGATTTCATTAGGCTCCAAAGAGGTTTGTAGTTAATTCTTTGCCTAAAAACGTTTTTCTCTTTACATTCGAAAAATTTTATCAACATTCTGGTTATTTTCTCCAATGGCAAATTATTCAGTTTCAGAAGGATTAACGGACTTATTATTATAAAATATTTCTACAACACTTCCACAAGATACATCACTGAGCCCAAATATCCTGGCCGGTTGAATCTTCTCTCCACATTTCGACACCCAACACCATTTACTCATTTGGATATTCCGCTTTTAACAAATAGAAATCTTCATCTGGGGCCCCATAAAATATGCCTGTGGTCACAAGGAAGAATGAAAGGAAGTTTACTAGCTATTGTTGCAACAATTATCTTGACTCATATTTATGTCCAATCCCCATTCCAAAATGTTATGTAATTCACAAGTTAGGCTAGGCACGAGACATTGTTTGCTCGTAAAAAAAAATTTTGCGGCGTTACCAGCTTTTGCTGTATTGAAATTTGAACAGCTGATGTTTTTACTGCACTAGAAAATATATTCGTAGAATTGTTAGATGTATTACCGAACATATTGCGAAATAAAACTGTCCAACTTCAGTGTTGGAAATCAGCCAAAAGAAGAGGTTGCCACGTAAGAGTATGTTCCCCGCGAAGCACTGTGTAGTGGAAAAATTTGGCTTCAAATTCTACGATTATTTTTTAAATAGAGGAAATTTTTAGCTTTGATTTTGAACAATAATGTAATATTTCTAAATATTATTAGAAATGAAAACACATTTTTATTATATGCTTATATATATTTTATTAATAAAACGCATTTTGCCGTCTAAGCGCAATTTCAAAATTCTGTTTATTTCATTATTCGTTGTTTCACTATTGATGATATGATGGCAGATATCAGACTGGACTACACCAGCATATAAAATGTTAAAACCCGCTCTAATTGTGACCGTGTACTTTAAAAAATGCTAAAAGTGAGTACGGAACTTTCAGTCAGGTGAACTTATTTACATCTAACTTCATCCAACGCCCTTCTGCCTTGGTGTAATAATGTCCGAGATGGAGGAAGGTGCGGGTGATAAATTTCGAGCTGCTTCCCAAAAAATTCTATGAATAAAACCACAATAAAAGAATAAGAATTATAACTTTCTGAAGCCTTCCGTTTCGAAATTTTGGAGGGACTACTCAATTTTGTTAAACTGGTTACTTTTATATGTGAAATATCACATATGGGGAACGATGATGCAGTCTATTTTTACTGAATGCCGGAGATTTGCTAAATTGTATTAAATTTCAGCTAATTTATATTAGAGTGACTGCAAATTAGGAGTTATAGCATAAAATTTTGCTTCCATAAACTGGCCAATTTGTGTGGGAGGCACCAGAATGGATGTAGCAATCAAGAATACTTTCATTATCAGATCTTAGGTCATCAAACGGATAATGTGTGTCAAATATGACTAAATTCAGTACAAATACTTGAAGATATAGGGCTGACAATATACAGATTAAATCGATCATATGTATGGGAGGTACCAGAAAGGGATTTCTTATTTAGTTAATTTTTCCCAAGTTTTAAAGAGAACTACAAATCAATATAAAAGCACAAATCAATACTATTGTAGTCTATTAATTAGAAATTACAAAGGGGAATTTGATTTTCATAAAATGGGGCAATTTGTATGGGACGTGCAAAAGAAGGAAATGGCAAAGTACTTCATCATTATGGGACTTTGCAGGTGCTGAATATATGACGTATTTCACCAAATTTATAAACTTGAATTAGGGGCAAGAACGTAAACGTATGCTCGTATAGTTCAGATCGATCATTTGTATGGGAGGTATTAGAAATTGTTTGACTAATAGATCGGTTTTTTTCAAATCATACTAAGAGACGTGCTGCAGTCTACGAGTTTGTAGGTATAAAGAAAATTGGAAGTCAGAAAGAGTGTGACGACATTGTCTATTTTCATTCTCATTCTCCATTTAGTCGCTAAATATTTACAAAATTTTACAGAATTAAGTGCAACAGAATAAAAGACATGAACCTGAGAATAGAATGTGGGTTAAGTTGGTCGTTTGTGTAAGAGTTACTAGAAGGGGCAATGAATTTCATTTTCATTCCTAGAGCCATGTTCATCATATACATATATGATGTGTGCTAAACTTGACGTAATTCCATACAACTGCTTGAAAGATATAAATCTTAATAAGTATATGCGAAAGCAATTCAAAAACCAGTCGACCTAACAGAACAAAAAAGAGTTGAAAACACTTTTTTATTTTTTAGCATAATCTCCTCTTAGCTCAATACACTTTTTCAAGCTATATTAAATAGCTTCTATACCCTGTTTATAGTTAGAACTGTCAAACTCCTCAAAATAGCCGTCAACCACAGACTCCACCTCTTCATTGGTGACAAATCTTTTACCACAGAGCCATATTTTCAAGTCTGGAAATAGAAAATGGTCCAAAAAAGCTAAACTTGGCGAATAAGGTGCGTGATGAAGCAATTCAAACTTTAACTCATTAATTTTGCTCATCGCAACACTGGATGTGTGAACTGGAGCATTGTCCTGATTAAACAAAAGTTTATTTTTAGTCAAATGTAGCCTTTTTCTATAATTTTATCACCTAAACGCATGCGCATCCTAAACAATAGACGCCATGACTTAGCCCGCAAATCGATGGATGCGAAGGTAATCCTTTGGACACGATTCCCCTATTTAAATCCACTGCTTTGACTGTTCCCTTGTTTCAGGTGTGAAGTAGCGGACCCATGCGTCATCCATGGTTATAAATCGACAAAAATGATGTTTTATTGCGGTGGCACATCGTCTTACTACAACAGTCTTTACGACACAATTTTTACTCTGATGAAAGCAATCGCGGCACCCATCTTGCGCACAGATTTGTCATCTTCAAATCTTCGTTCTACATACGATGTGTAGCACTTTTTTAAATGCCTATCATTTCATTTACAGCCGACGATCATCCAGTACCATTTTGTGAATTTTCTTAACCGTGTCGGCGTGGACACATCAATTGGATGACTACTAAGATGTTCGTCTTGGCAGCTCGTACGGCCTCGTTTAAACTCTGCTATCCAATATTTTACAGACTCCTCTAGAGTAGAAGCCACCTTGGCTCTAACATTAATTGGACTGAGACCTTTGAAATGAAAATATTGAATTACACAACGGTGACTAATTTTTTCCATGGCTCAAATAAAAATACTAAACAACGTGGCGCCTTGACTTAGAATATATAGGTATGTTTTATAAGGTTGCCATTTTTCACCAAAATATGTATTTGTAAACAACTGGTACCATCTACA
>JAHXMU010000136.1:47858-148490 GCA_019455685.1 Philornis downsi | reverse complement strand
CTCCATGCGATTATTTTCTATGGGGCTACCTCAAATCGGTAGTCTACGAGAATAATCCGACCAATTTAGAGCAGTTGAAGAGGAACATTATTCAGGAAAGTAACAAAATACCGAGAACAACTTTTCAACGAGTTTTCCAAAATTTGCGACTTCGGTTCCAAGAGTGTCAAGCGGCCGAGGGAAGCCATTTGGACAACATTATTTTTAAGTCTTAAAAATTCCCATGCCTCTACTTTTTAAAAATACAAATATATTTTTTTTATGTTTCGTAGTTTTTTTTTTAATTGAATGTTTAAACCGCCAACACCCTTATGGCCCACCCTGTATAATAATATATATAATAATATATAATATATATATAGGTAATATATATAAATATAAATATACTCGTGTATTTACTATATTATGGGTACGTTATTCACCATTACCACATTTAGACTTTGAAAATTGTGGCCAAATGTACGGGAGATACCAACGGTATGAACACACTTCCCAACGGTTGTCCATTTGCCATCTCAAACTAGAATACAAAAAAAATACAGTGAGAAATGTTTTAGCTTAAATAACTAAAATTAAGTATTTTGCACTCTGTTTTTCGGATTTCTTTTTTCAAAAAAAAAAAAAAAAAAAATTAATATAAATTCAATTCTTTTTCTTCCTTATTGTAATATAATAATAATATATTTAATTTTATTATAATATAATAATACTTATTATTAATCAATAATAATTTATAATTGCTTTTTCATATATGTGCTTTAGGTAAAAGTCATTATTCCTGTACTTGTTATTATACTATGATGCGTACTAGCGTTCAATTCCCATTCCAAAATTCGATGTATTTCATAAATTACAAACCTTTTTTCACAGCTATTCTTGATAAATTACCTAACATCTCAAATTATTGAAAGTTATAACAGATTCACATAATAGCGATTTTCCAAAAAAAAATTTTTGGTTCAGTTATGTTTCATTGTAAGCACAGACATATATCGGTAGTGCCATTTTAAATACTTTTCCGTGGCTGTAACTGAATTAAATGTAAATTTCTGATATCATAAATCACTGCTTTTGAGTACAAATTGCCAAGAAAATCTGTTAAATTTCGGTCAAGGGGCATAGGGTTAAAGTATTTTAAGGTCTGTTTGACACAAAAAAAAATCCGTCTTTGGAGGAATTTTTACTTTAATCTCCACGAATTATCTTCGAGTGAAAGTATAAGAATGTCGCTAGGGAACCCAGTTTACTTTGTAGTGATTGGGAATTTAGCTACTATGGAATATTTTACTTACTTTGGCCACTTGCGTTACTTATTTACTTTGGAGTCGACCAAGTGTTTGTCAATTATCAATCGGCCGAAATCCAAGCAAATAATAAATTTAGCTCAGATTTTCTTAGCTTCGTATATTGTACGAAATTCGGTCAAATTTGCTACGCATAGCTTTTTTAGTGAACGTAACTTTGAGAATGAAAATGGAAGGCATTGCCATGCTCCTTCTGGTACCTCTCATACGAATGACCAATTTAACCCATGTGTTCTTGCATTCAACTGTTTTTCCCGTTGCCCAAAATCCGGTTATATTTGGTAAGCTAAACTAAGCTAAGCGCTAGTAAAAGTCGGGCATGAGTAATGGAAATGGATGGCATTGTTAAGCGCACCAAATACGTTTAGTGAAATGGGTTCTGAGAATGAAAATTAAGGACATCCTCACACCCCTTCTGCTACCTCACATACAAATTGGCCGATTTATTGAAATTTGATTTTTCCGCTGTAATACCCAATTCGTAGGTTGCAGTGATCAAATTTTTGCCAACTGTGTTGCACTGTAAACATTTGTTAAAGGTAAATTTGTGGAAAATTAAAAGGTGAAGGTAAAATTTGCCCAAATCGATGGGATAACCACTTCCTTTGTAGCATCTCTCATACTAATTTTAGCACTAAATTCAATATAATGTGGCCAGCGTCAGGCATTTAGCAAAATAAATCCTACGAATGCAAATGAACTGCATTGTCATATCCCTGAGGGTGCCACACCCAAAAATTGGTTAATTCAAACTCTATAATTTCTAAGCTGTGCACTTCTGGAAGTTGCAATTTTTCTCCTTTTATGTTTGCTTTAAGTCAGAATATATTTTTTTTTTTGGTAAAAACCAAAAAACCCCACACTCTAGCAGTAACGCAAAATGACGTTTGGTGAAGTTTTATGTAAGTCAGTTGACCTTGCCGAAATTTCTGAACTGGTTTTGAACATACGAGTACTCTGTAATAAAAACGTTTTTCACATCCAATATAATAATACAAATTAAAAAACAAAATTAAAAATGCCTGTACGATATGCGAAAACGAAACTCGGTGAATCCGTGCCAGAAATGGTGTGAATAATACTACCGTATACGCAATTGTAACCGTAACACATTTCAGTATGATTCGCTTGTTTATGCGTACAATTTTAATGTTAGTTTAAACTAAATATTCACTAAATTATATCGTCATGCTGTCTCTAAAGCCGTTCCGCCGCATAAATTATATGCAATCGCACAGGCGGTCACCTCAAACTGACAGCGACAATTGCCAGAGCATTTAGCATAGAAAACTCATGTTCACGCGTTCAATTAATTCATGAATGACTATAAAAGTGGGTTAAAGATCACTTAAAGTTTACAAAACAACTGGTTACGAGCACCATGCAAAGAAACCAAACCAAAAAAAAAAAAATTGCGCGATATTTTCAGCTGAACATTAAAAAAGAAATACTGTATGAAGAATAAAAAAGAAAAATTTTATTTCCAATTGAAATGGGTTTTATTTTAAACTAGAAAAAAAAGAATCACGAAAATGATTCAAATGACCATTATAAAACAAAACACTTCAAATAAGAAAACATAACTTTTGTTTTCATTCTCAAACTGTTGGCTACTGCTTCTATCTCTTCGACACTGACCGGCAACCAATGAAATTCAGCAGAACCTTGAACTTTTTTCGGTTTCCAAAAAAAGTACAAACTGTAATTGATCTATAAACAAAGAAGTAAACCCAAGTAATGCCAAAGCAAAATATAATTAAACATTTTTGGAAAAATATTTTTAATAAACATAACGTATATATGGATCATGTGAGTTTCGAGTAAACTTAATAATTACTCATGGGAGTGGAAGGACACAAATACCTGTATTGCTGGGGAAGTGTGCAGTCATTCCATCTGGCTTCATATATTTTACAAATTTAGTGGCTGTTCGGAATAAAAACTTCAATTACTTACTTAGATGGCCAGGCCCAAAGCGATCATAACGTCGGCTGGTAAAGAAGTTCAATCACTTCAAGGTTTAGTATATTTCTTCTGCAATTTGCCATAACAGGATCTGCTATAGACTGAACAACTTGACCCTTCCAATCTGATCCATATGCGTAGCCCCTCATATTTGTAGTCGAAGAATTCGTGGTAGAACATTTCCGTTTTCATAGCAGAAGAACTCATACTACCGTTAGAACATATTGCCAAACAGTTGCTTATCCGGGTACGGAAATATAAATTTACATTACCAGATCGATTCTAAATATCTTTGAAAATATCCTCTAATTGCCCTATCGATCATTAGTATACGTTTTATTGAAAGCAAGACGTAAATGAACACGTTTTATAGTTCTAATTATCTTAGCCATTATTTGTTTTAGCAAAGAGAAGGTACAGAGTGGCGTACCAATTGCACAACAATATCAAATTCAAATAATTTTTTTTAATCAATGTATTTAATTTTTTTATTGTACAGAAAATTCAATTTAATTTTATATAACGAATTGATGTTGAAGATGATAGACCGCAAGTAATCTTTATGCTCATTCACGCATATGTGATACCTAATCAGAAAATTATTCTCTGTAGTCTGAAGGATTAAAGTCTGGATCGCCTCAATTACTGTTTTAATGAACTGCTTCAATTCAGTTAAATTCCTCGGTTTCGTTTTGAATACCTGTTGCTTGACATAACCCTATAAAGGAAAGTCTAGTGCAGTTAGATCAGGTGCTCTGGAGGCTAGCGAAAAGTGGAATTTTTGCAAATTAATTTGTTTGGAAATTTTCGCTGGAGCTCCCCTTCCGCGCTATGTGTGTAGTTTCACCTTCTTGTTGGAACCAAATGCTGTTGAAACGGATACGTCTTCGACGCAGTTCCAGATAGAAATAGCTCCTTCAACATCTATAAATAATGGTCCCCATTGACAGTTAATGCACCTTGATGAAACTATGCACCACACAGTGACTAGATTCACTCCACATACGGCAATTTTGTTTGTTTAAATTGTCGTTTAGATCCAAATGGGTCTTATCACACATAAACAAGCAATTTATCAAGTTGTTGTTTTCTTCGGCGTTTCATTCACTTTCTGGTAAACGTCCAGACGATTGCAGAGAGTTTAACTTGCTTATAATTTGGACTTAGTATGGAGAGAAGCTTGAGTTATCATGAGTTATCCGTTATAATGACCGTCTGCTATTAACGGTGCTACAGCCGTGATCATGTCATGAACGTGGGGATCTCGATGGCTCGGTCTTTGTACGATGCTTCAAGATTCAGCAAATATGATAGCACCTCATAATGATCCATCGGGAGAGTGCCGCCACACTCCCGGCTAAATTCCCTTTGGGTGCAAAACATGGTACCGCTGCACTATCCAAATCCACTTTTCGGTCTCCCAAGCATTCATTTTAATAAATCTAAATAAATAATTAAAATCGGCCGATTAAGCAGAAAAACAGTTGTTAGGTTTTGTGTTTGTAGCACGATTCGTCCGACATCCTGTATGTCGTTTTTTTTGTAGGAAGTTCCAATTTCAAATGGCGACTTGAGTAAATATTATTATAGCCAGTTGGACAGACCGGTATGGTTCAATTGCGTTAGAATATACTGAAACTTATTTGGTTCATATATTGGACCTGCATGCAATTATAAGTTGACAGATGCACCTAACAAATTTAAATCTACATAAATTTGGCGTATTGAAAACATCAACACTAAATCAATAAACACAGAGTTATCCATTTAGTGGTTTCAAAACCGATACTCTGGCAAGGCTGTCACCTGTTAAATACCTGTCATCTGAAGTATTATTTATTTAGTGAAGATTACGAATCTGGACCGGGTTATAACCAAAGAATTTCACGCATAGTTAAAACTTACTACAAAAGTGGTTATTCAAATGTGGGCACTCTTCGTGCATTACGGGGTGATTATGGTCGTCATAATTGACGTACTGTGCAAGGAATTGGCAGGACTGTTATTATGAACTGGACGATATGTGGTTTCAACAAGACGGTACCATGTGCAACACAACGCGACCGATTTTGGCTTTATTACATGAGAAGTTTCGTAATTTCACATTTTGGCGACGTCAATTGGCCACCAAGATCATTGTGATTTGACACTGTAAGACTTTTTTGTGGAACTACAACAAGGACCGTATTTACGCGGATAATCGCCAAACGTTGGATCATTTGAAAGCCAACATTCGTCAAGTTAGCGCCGAGATACCGTCCGAAATGTGTGAAAAAGTTCTGGAACTAATGTGGAAGAAGTTATTTAAATTATTTCGTACATAATGACAAGTTCCATGCATTATAATGAAATAAAAGTTTTATCAAAATCATAGCTTTTTGTCTGTTTTATTTAATTTCAGTTTCGAAACCGAAAAATGGAGAAACCACATGCAGTGCACAATTTAAGCAAATAATTTAAACAGAAATACTAAAATTTTCTACGTGTACCCAATGATGCAAAAATTACATTCCATAATATTGCTTCAAAAGTGTTACTCGATATTTCAACGTAATTTTCATGACATTATACACACATATATAAATATGACTTAAAGCCCTCCATTTGACATAAATTTCATTGAAATAAACTTCCAACTCGAACATTTGTAGATATCCATTCGAATGCTGACATGATGTGAAATTATTGAAATCAATATTGCATGGAATTCGTAAAACTGTTCATTTCAAACAAACGCAGCCATACAAATCGCACAAACCAACAAGCCAAATTTAAACCTTTAAGGCCACAATGTCCACCACATTTTGTACGAATAAATGTCGAATTAAATTTCGCCACATGTCAACTTCCAAGCAGCTTTCAACCACCGCTTTTTTCGATACCTTGAAATCGATTGGTTGTAACAACAGTAAATTTACTCTTTTTGCGTTTTCTGCAATTTCGCTTCTGTGCAATTACAGTCACTCTTGGCTTTCTTATCATATTCGCATTTCGTTCAAGTCATATTTTGTTATAGTATTCTTTTCCGTTTTTGACACATTCATCACTGTTTGGCATATGTCACTTTTTCTTCTTCCACTATACTGCCTCTAGCGAAATGAGCCGGCTTAAATTTGTAGAAACAAATTAATTAAACCTGATTGCCCTCCATACGGCGTGTAATATGAGTAAAAAGTTAGAGGATTTTTTTCTATAAAACCTAATTAAATTTCACTAAAAAATATTTATAAAACTCGTATTTCTGTAAATTCTAATGATCTTATTTAAAGGTTTTCAATTACAAGGTTTGGCAAATTCCGGGTTTGCCAATCAACGGAATTAATTGCGGATTATAACATTGAATCCGTTTGCATGTGAATTTACATGTCATATTGACTTTAATACCGATTATACTGATCACGGAAAAAATATGACCCATAATATCTGATGAAATGAAATGCTGCACAGAAGGTTAAGAAACCGCACAAAATAGTCTTGGATGACCGTCGGCTGAGGGCGTGAGCTAGCTGAAATGATAGAGCTTTCAAAAAAGTCATACATCGTATATTTACCAAACATTTGGAGATGGAAAAGCTGTGCGTAAGATGGTTCCCTGGCAACAGGAACTACCATAAAGAAGCCGTCGAGAGATATCGGAAGAGTTTTTTCCCTGTTGTACAGTCATACTACCATGGAGGTCTTTCGAAGAGAGATGTGGGAAATAGACTAGAAGAGCATGATATTTGTTACTGTGTCGATATTTTCTCCTCGGACGTTGAAAATTTGTGGCGCATACGATGGACGACCAGTTCCATGCGAGGTATATAGCAAAACTGGAGCAGCCTTTGTCTGCGAAACCCTAACCCGAGGGTTCTTCTATTCTGGTAGCACGGGAGACCAGGGGCCCCAGGAACATTTTGTTCTTATTACCTGGTCGTGGCGTTGGACCCCTTGTGGGAGCATCGTGCCGGCTGTGGTTGCCCGAACATGTGTTTTCAGTGATTTTGCGTTGCTTCAGGGTCTCCTGAAGGTAATGCGGGAACTTGGAAAACACTGTTCTTCGTCTATCTGAGGTGTCCTAGATAGACCTCACTCCTAATCGAGATAAAGTTCACTTCATACCAGTGGCTTCAAAAGTACTTTGACTGAGATAGGAAGCCAGCCCTGAGGAAGTTTTGCAAGGGGACTTGCTTTTTATCTCAAAGGCGCTTCGACTAATACTTTCGGGATTTGTTTGAGTTCCCCAAAGGGGCACTGGCTGTTTCAAATTCAAATAAAAAAAGAAAGGAAAGAAACAAAAGAAAAAAAAAAAACAGTTCCATGTGTGATGGCATGAGTAAGGCCTTCACGGCGAGACTCATGTAAACTACCGCAATTGAATTGGGTGCCGCGCTTGCTTTCAATAGATCAAAAACAGCGTCGTGCAGATGTTTCAGTAGAGTGTTTGTCGTTGTTTCACCACAATAAAGCCGAAGTTTGGCGTCAATTTGTAACCATGGATGAGACATGGGTTCATCACTTCACCACCACTACCTAAAACAAAGGAACAGTAAAGGCAGTAGACTGGAATGGGAGAATCGTATTCAAAGAAGGCGAATATGGTTCCGTCTGCAGGCAAGGTTATGGCGTCTGATTTTTGGAATGCGCATGGGAGTATTTTTATTGATTATCTTCAGAAAGGAAAAACCATCAATCATCAATTATTCGCTAGATTTACGTAACATCTTCTATTTCCAGACATGAAAAAATGGTTCGGTGGTAAAAGGATTGCCAGCAATGAACAGGTGGAGTCTGCGGTTGATGACCGCTCTCGCAGCTTAAAAAGAAGTGAGAAATAACTAGAATCTCATCCAAAAAAATGTTTTAAATTAACGCAGTTATAGCAAAAAAAAAAAAAAAATGCGAAAAGTTAAATTAAAGAGAATATCGCTTTTCACTAAATCAACACATTTGCATTCATGATACCCTAATGGGTTTGGCAATACAGTCTGGTTTCAGTCGAAGAACTAAATTTACTACATATAAATGCCTTATGCGATTTAATGAAATATATGAATTGAGGAATATGTAGGTTAAATTTTGTGGGTTATTCAGAATTGATTATGCGGTCAAGATTTACCAATTTCAGCAATTATTATAATACAATACAATTTACAATACAAGAACTTAAGTAAATGCAGCCTATGAAATAAAGATTACAGAGTATGAGTCAAATTGTATGGGAGGTATCGGAAAGGTTACTATATCTCCATTGCTCTCCATTTCCATTCTCAAAACATAGTTCATCAAAAGCATGACGTGCGTCAAATTTGACTGAATTCAATATAACAGCTACAAAATTATGAAGATAAAAATATAAGAGTTAAAACGCTCATGCGAGTAAGTGGGTGGCACTAAAAGGATTATGGTTAGTTAATTATTTTCTCTAAATATATGTATTAAACCTGACACATACATGGGAGGCATGGTCAAATGGTCGACTTTTTCAAATTGTGGCAGGCATTATGAGGGAACATTGGTTGCTGCATTCAACGGATTAGGAGTTACAGCGAAAAATTAAATTTTCAAAATCGGTCAAATTGTATGGAATCCACCAGAAAGAATGATATGACCTAGGAAAATATTACACTGTGCCAAATTTTAAGAAGTTTCATAAAGATTTATAACAGTTATCTTGTCCAAATATATAATACTTGACAATTTGAACCCGGGTGAAGGTAAAAACGTTTTTTTTTTTGGTTTTTTTTTTGTTTTCCTCATTTATTTGTATGTTTCTTAACAGGTGAGTTCAATTGCGTTGTCCATATTTCAATCAAATTTGGCATACTAATTCTAAATTATGTGCAAAAGTGTAATTTTTGTTAAGTCCAGAGAGAAGTGATTTTATCTATTTTCAATCTTAAAACAGTTGCTTGAGAAAACGTTAAACGTTAAATTATATAAGGTCTACCTCATCTCCTTCAATGCGTTAAATTTGTTCATACTTTTATTCAAAATATTCCGTGTCTTTATTATAAGCAAGAAATGTTCCCATTATTTGTGGAATACAATTTCTATACATATGGCTGGCTTTTCTGACACTTTGTCTTCGATCGTGCGGAAAATAAGCGTTGTTCAAGATCACATTTTCAGTTTTTGCTCACATACATTGCAAAAAAAAAATGGGTCAGTCACAGCACCACTGTAAACTTCATGACGAAATGTTCTATATGCGAGATTTCCGACCATCAGACGCGGTAATATTATTGATTAACATAGCCATCGAGATGAAAATACGTGTCAAAAGAATAAATGATTCAAAAATGTACCTGTATTTGGTTCACCCATTATGTGAATTAATACGGCAAACCACTACAGAAACATCCTTTTGCGTTGGTGCCACTCACTCATCCAACATCCTTTTGCGTTGGTGCCATCAAATGTTGTTTTGAATTTATAAACATTGAAATAACTAAAATCATAGCCTATCGAAATTTTCCGCTTGTAAATTATAGACCATCCACGACATTTTTCTAAACCGACAAATTTGTGAGTGCCAATTCAATTCATTTTCATTCGCAAAAATAAAATGATTAAATTATCCAGAATTTCGCGCAACTGAATGAAATTTGTGATTGTAAAAGCATATTCGAAACAGTTGGTTTGAATGGGAGTATTCTTAAGAAATATAAAAATATAGGCGATTAATTCGTCTAAGGTATATTTGAGTTACGGGAAGGTCTGTGGCTAAATTTGACTGAATTCGGTGCAAGGAAGCAGTTAATGTGAACCTAAAAATATATATCTTTTATGTGGGGAGTTGTAATTTAATATACACCACAAAAATCTACAACTGCTTGTTGATCACAAGTTACGGAGAAGACATTGAAATACGGAAAACTGAGCAATTTGTATTGGAGGTAATAAAAGTGGTGTGGAAATGTCCTCTACTTCTATTTAGCAAAGCTTAACGTGTGCTAATTTTGACTGAGTTTAATGCACTTAAATGCAACTTATGAATATTAGAACAGATGGTTCAAATCGGTCGTTTTAAGGGGAGATATCAGAAAAGCGTTTTTATTCGTGAACTTTTCTAAATTTATTTCGAGCATTATAACGGAAAATAGTGAACGAAAATTTAAATTATTATAGTCTACGAGTAAGAAATTTCAGAGGTACAATTAAGTTTTGAAAAATTGGTAAATTTGTCTTAGAGATATCAGAAGAAACGTTTTGTCCTAAATTTGTCTGTATTCGGCGCAACGAAAAAGAGGAATCTGAACCTTCATAAAAGCTGGTACTGAATAATCTTTTGCCGGGTCGGAGGATGGTTTTAATGGATGGATGCATTTTAACCGAATCAGTAATTTTCTGCATTTATTTTGTCCATTATAGTGTATTGTAATAAATTAAAAATTTAGAAAATTCGGCATAGTTAAATGTGTTATGTATGAAAAGAAGGTGTTTTCGAATCGACAACTGGTAAGTCGATACATTGACCGTTGAAACATTCAAAATAATAACATAATAACATTTAAATTATATAGTAGATTTGAGAGAGGTCGATTTTCACCAGTTTACCTGCCAAATGGTACTTTTTATACATCCACCCGAAAGAAAAAAATATGTGCCATTTGATATGACAAAAATGTAAATCAGAAATAGGAAGCATCTAAATTATCAAGTGTTTTTTAACCAAATATGCCAAATTTACTTTATGATTATTTAAGTGAATTGAGCGATATCCGTCTGCCTGGTTGGCTGGCTGTTAGATACGATTACGGTCGTACGAATTTATGAAACTTGGCCAAAAGCGGTGAGATGGTTAGTACACTCGACTATCGTTCGCATGATACAGGGTTCAATCCCACATATAACCACCTGTCATTATTTGAGTGCTGGTCGTCTCGATGTGTCTGAAGAACACTTCGAGTGGTCGAATAATTGGCAAGTCCGGTAAATGCTTCTCAAACGTATGGAAGCTGTAGGTCCTTTGAGTGATTCTAAAAATATGAAGGGTATAAGTTCACTGAATAGGAAAGCTGTCCTATATCTCATTTATGAGATGCAAGGAAATTTGTTTTCTTTTACATTATAACTATAACGCAGACTCATACTTCGCCTGATCGTAGCCAAGGATCTTAAATAGACAATATTAACTCACACTTTCTGGTAACTCCCTTGACCGATTTCCTGAAATCCAATCTTTCCCCTATAGCTCCTCATTCGTAGACTTCACTAACTTAAGTTTCCATCCATCGCATTAATTTATTATACTCGATAAAATTAGAATAAATAGGCGGTTAAACTACACTCCTTCCGATATAGACTTAAGTCATACATTTACAGTTTCATTTGTTCCAAGAAGTTGCACTAAATTTTTAAGTTCTCAGGTCATAACTATGGCCATTTTAATTAACTAATTTTTGCTATCTTTCCTTTGCCATTTCTATAATAAATAGTAGTATGGATTTTTATCCACTCTATTTACGATTTTGGTATCTCCCATATAAATGGCCACTTTACTTTATATATTTGAAGCTTTAGAACCTCCGAGCTGTTGTACTGAATGCAGTTACATTCAGGTTACATCACGCGTTTGGAAAACAGAGTTCTGAGAAAGAAAATGGACTGCGTTGCCACTCCCATTCTGGTACCCCCTCACAAATGTTCGATAACCGAAATTTAATTTTTCCATTGTAATGCTTAATAAGTAAATTGCGGTTACTTAAATTCTTATTCGATGTATTTCATTAAAGTGTTTGGTTAATTTGAAAGAAAAAAAACGCTCTTTCTTTGGTAACTCTCATACGAATTACTTAATTTATATAGTCGTTAACTCATACTTTTCATAAAATTGCACTAAATTTAGTATGGCTCAGCATGCATCAGGCATTCCATAAACTTAGTTCTGCAAATGAATATGGGTTGCATATTCAGTAAACGGACAAGAAGCGAGCCTTCTGACACCTCTCATATTTTCGGAATTGGTAGTTGGGTGAAGGTGTATGTAAATCAGTTCACCTGATTGAAATTTCTGTACTGGTTCGATATTAATTTATTCGCTATATTGATAATTAAAAAACATGGAAAAGATTCATCGTTGAGACAATTTAGTCCAATAGGAGAAAACTTGTTCATGTAACTAAATACAACTTTTGAAAAATTATTCTTATTGAAGAATTTGGGAATATTAAATTTAACGATATTCCATATAACTGCAAAATTTTTTTTATTAATTTGTTAAAAGCTACGTAGGATTATTTTTAGTAGATAAAAAAAAGATTTAATCGCTTTTTACGTTATTGTTGAAAAATACTAAAAAATGGGAAGTTCTTAAGGAAAATCGCTCGAATTTGGTGTATTAAGTGTGGGAATAGACCGTTTTTGACAGGCCCGATTACGTAATAATTAATCGGCATACAGTTCACGACATTATAGAACTCAGTGCCTTTTTGGAGACTTTTATATATTAAAAGAGAGTTTTAAGAAACTGCCTTCATGAAAAATATCGCCAATGACACTACTATGTAATATAAAAAATGTCATTTTCTATACAAGACATATCATCATTTTTCCCTATGAAAAATATCTTCAAAGACACTGTTTTGTATGCAAGATTTCATCTGAATATTTACTAGTTGTTTGTGACCGACCGTGGTGCGATGAGCGACTATCTTTCGCATAGTCGTGGATACCTATCTTTATGCGATCGGCCATCACCTTGAAGTGTTTAAATACCGATTCTTTTAATTGAATGCTTCTGAAACTGTAACATTCGTAATCGTAGTTAAAATGTAGGTTCCATTTAATTAGCCTAAGGGTTGAATGGACTTAGGCTCACTGCAAGGAAATTTGTTTTTTGTAGCAGTTACATACTTTCTTCAAAAGGAAGGGAGTAACTCTTTTCTCGCTACTGTTTCACCTTGAAAAGTTCATCCGCATATGAAGTGGGCCACGTCCGCCTATGCTTATGAAGGATTGATTGGTGTAGAGAATTCTAGCAATGGAGAAAGAAACAAACATGATTTTCGCTTGAATCTACTATAAGACAAAATAATACATTTACTATTCCGTCCATAAAAATCAGACACTCTCTATCAGTCATGTGGCCAACAATGGGGCAGGGGAAATAATATCTGAAATTGAATACTATTCGTCGTCATTTGTTATCGTAGAACTTTATCATAAATGAATTTATCATTCTGGTTTATCAAACATTGTTTATTTTTTATCTATTCTTTATTTGTCTGCTTTTTATTGCTTTTGTTTTTTTTTGTCGTTCCACTGATCATGCAAATTGAAAAGACCTTTAAAACTATATTATTTACTCTATTATGAATGCCAGAATTGTGCCAAATCACAAACGTTCTGTGTTTAATTTGGAAAGCTCCTCCACTCTTAAGGGGCAGCATCTTTTCTTTAAATCGAATTGAATTGAATTGAGCACAATTAACTGCCATACACACTCACAATGCTCAGAATTGGAAGATATGGTGATCACAAATAACTGCAACGAAAACTGTTTGCAAATAAGGAGGCCCATGTGCTGTTGTTCATTGAAGATCAGAGAGGATCTTAATGAAAGTGCCACATTAAAATTCATTGAAATATATTGGATCTTAAACAGATGACAACAAAATAAAGCGGAATTGCAGACACTGCGCACAGATGTTTATTTAAATGATCTGAAAAGTAGGTAAAAGTTATTAGCGAATGCCCCCATTTGAATTTAGCATAATTTTTGAAGTCGACTCAATACAAAACTTATCGAAAATAACAGATAAATATGGGCATATGTGAGATATCCGTTTAGGAAACTTATATAGAGAAAATTATGGGATAATTAGCAGATATAAATGCTTACATAAAAAGGAGTTTCAAGCACTTAGCCCTTATTTGCTTCTTCTATAAGCTAGACTTATTTCAATAACAACTTTTTGCTTTGGCAAAGACAAACGAAAAGTGTTCAAGAAATTCGTAATTTTGTCAGAAAAATGCAGATCTGTATCCAAAAAAGCGAAGACACTGACGCGAGAATACTGCAAAGGCATACGATCTTGGAACTGAACACTTGTATTGCTTCTGAATTGCAGTGACCAGTGAATTTCGGGGAGCACAGCGTAAGCGTTCCTCGATAACAAAATAACAATTGCTCGATGGAGGAGGCAAATGTTATAAGTTTATTTCAGACATTCCAGGTTAACGAATGTATAAATTAATTATTGCAAATGTCGTGGGGAAGAAAATGAATCTGAGGTGACTGTAGATATCACAACATTTAATATAATTATAATTTTCCGAAAGCAGATCGGATTCTCGGATTCAATGCCCCTTTTCGTACCTTCATCCGAAGAAATGAAGGTATACATCTGTTCATATGGGAAAAATTGAACAATCAGAAGGAAGCATTTGAAGCTTCTTCTAAGTCTCTTTCGGTCGTTTGTGCATCGTGACCTTCAAGTCAATCGGTCTTTGTTCACTGTATGATTGTTTGATTACGAGGGCGGTCCAAAATTAGCCGCCTTGACGTATTGATTGTATCAGTAGTTTGAAAAAAGTTTTATGGTGAAAAATGGCAACATTGTAAAACATATGCTTTAAGTTTCAAGCTGCCACGACGCCACGCTTTTTATTTGAGCCATCAAAATTAAGCGATCTCAGTGAATTTGTAACCATGGAAAAATTGGTCACCGTTATGTAATTCAATATTTCCATTTCCAACCAATATTAAAGCCGTGGTGTCTGCTCCTTCGTTTACGACTGTAAAATATTGGATAGTGCACTTTAAACGAGGCCGTACGAGCTGCCAACACGAACATCGTTGGGTCGACCAAATGAGGTGTCCACGCCAGACACAGTTAAGAAAATCCACAAAATGGTATTGTAAAAATGGTATTTTAAAAAGTGCTATGCGTTGTATGTTGACCGAAGTTTTGAAAATGAGAAAGCTGTGCGCAAGGTGGGTGCTGCGCTTGCTTTCAATGGAGCAAAGACAGCGTCGTGAAGATGTTTCAGTAGAGTTTCTTTGTTATGTCGGCTAATTTCGTTATTGCTCTCCTAGATGGTTGGCAAAATAACTGTCGTAAATTTTTATGAAACTTCTTAAAACTTGGCACGGCGTAGTATTTTGCTAGAATTTTTCAATTACCCCCAATTTTTTTTCTATAACCCCCAATTTGTAAACTGCAGTAACGTAAATAAAATATTGATCCATTGCATTGTTCCATAGTAGACCGGTAAAATCGAGCTATTAATCATACTCATTCTGGTATTTAATATTAAAATTGTGTGACATTTCAAAAATCCACCTTTTCCTTTTTAGCTCGTAATTCGTGTGCTTCAGTAGCTTAAATTATTCATTCATCATCCTAATTTATAATACTTGCCAAAAGTCGGAAACATCGTTATATAAATATTATTCATTTAAATGGTACGACATATTCTAATATTCATATCTTTTTTTAATTCAGTCTAGTTTGATACAGTTTAAGCGTTTGCTCATGTGGGAGTGAAAATAGACCGAATTGTCACAGAACTTCTAGAACCTCCTACACAAACTGACCTATTTTCCGAATCAAATTTATACCCTGTAATTTAGAATTTTTTCCAGTATATTGAATCTGAACCTTGGGAAAGTTTGAGAAAAATCGATTGAGTCTTTATGTCTCTTCTGGTACAACCCATGCAAATGTTCTGGGAATTAAAGTGGACATGGTTTTCATGCCCCCTTCATGAATGAAGTGGACTCTACTACTGTACCGCTTAAATTACCACACAAACAAACTCATCTATTTATCAAAAATCAATTCTTCAGTAAGTTTGTCATATTGCTTACTTTACTGTGCGCTAATTCAGGCAATTATTGGGGAAAAACGGTTTGCCATGCTTCTTCTGTCATGCCGCACCATTCCGCACCAACGCAAAAGGACACTGGTTTAAAAAGGGAGTTCAGTTCAAAAGGCTGAAATTTCTGCATTGAGTTTTGTAAAAAACAAATTTTACCGGACGTTAGAACGTGGTGTGGAATACCAGCGGATGAATTAGTTTTGGAAATTTTCGAGAGAAAAATACTTTAAAAATTATTTGTACGAATCATGGTTAACGGAAAATATAGCTTATAAGCCTTGTGTACTGTAGTCGTATACCGTCATCGATGTGGTTAAGCACGATGTAGCGATTGCGTTGGCACAGAAAGGCTTCGTCCAAGAATTCGATTGACCATTCCTCACATTGTGGTGGCATAACGATTTCTCTTATTTTCAACTTCAATTTATGATTTGAGAAAATGTTAAAACTTTTATGGAATGAATCACACTCCTGTTGAAGAAACTGTCCTGGTGGTATACATACGTCGTTATTGATAACTTCTTGAGATGGTGAATTTTTACTAGATAAAGGGGTGAAGTAAATGAATTATATACGGGATCATCCATTATTCGGTTTTAAAAGTAAAGTTAAATAAAACACACAGAAAGCTATGATTTCGATGAAACTTTTATTTCATTATAGCACTTAGACCTTTCTATTGTGAAATTCATTGGCCAAATTGACGTCGCCAAAACATAAAATTACGCTTTCTGGAAGCTTCTCATGCAATAAAGTCAAAATCGGCCATGTTGTGTGGCTCGTGGCACCGTCTTGGTGAAACCACTTATCGTTCCAGTTCATAAACTTAAAATTGCAAGCCAAAAAAATTCAGTTATCATACGGCTATAGAGCTCTGAATTAAAATTCAGATTATCCGCCACAGTTTTAACAACAGAAGATATATTTTCGTCAGTGCGTACATGGCAATGATGCACTGGCCTGAATACATCTGTATTGATTCTAATCTGTTCAAATTTGTTTATAATCTTGCCAATTTCCTGCACAGTAAGTCGGTTATGACGACTATAATCACACCGCAATGCACGGAAAGCGTCAACACCGCTTTTATAATAAGTTTTAACTCTCTTTACGCATTCTTCGGTTGTTAAGTGATCCATATGCGTAAATGGCAAACTTTTCGCTAAATAAATAACACTTCAGATGACAGGTATTTAACAACTGACTACCATGCCAGACTGGCGTTTTTGAAACCACTATATGGATAACGCTGTATAAAAGGAAATTTGCACATACAACTTCTACAAAATGAATTAAAATTAAAAAATTTATAACAATTTTGTAAATTAAGTAAGAGTTGATTTGCAATTCAGAAATATCTCCCATCTACATTTACAATTTTCGCCGAAAATTAATAATTATGTAATTCTCTGCCGTTTGGTCTGGAGTTGGAGTTGTACCCCGAGTTATGGTATTAGTAATGGTGACAGTTGCGGAAAATGTTAACTCCGGTTTGAACAAATTAATAAAGATGTTATAAAATTAAAAGAAAATAGTCACACGTCTTTTTCTGTATTTATCTATAGAATTTCTGGGCTGTTGAAATAAATTTGACAATTGCGAACATGCTGCAATAAACAAATTTTCATTATTAACTTTCAAGCATTTTATTCCTTCAACCATATTATCGATGTTTCTTTAACTGGCTTAAAATCGTATACATTTTTCCCGGTAATTTAATAAAAAAAATGTAATCTGCCTCGAGTTGTTGTCCTGTCTGCGGCCATGTAGCTCACTAATACCTTAGACATGCTCATTCTTATGATGACATTATGTGAACAATTAAATCTTTTACATAATATTATTTCAAAGTTACTAAACAGCAACCACATTTGATTAACGCTATTGCATATTTCCCACATTGTAATATCTTATTGAGGAAGTTTATATTTCCCAAAAAAAAAAAGAATTACAAAATGATCCATCTTCTGGAAGACTACGATAAATATCAAGTTGCTTTGAAATATTATTATTCTTCTCAATCGCTTTAAGAAGTGTGAACAAGTTGAGCACATGAGTTATAACTAATTCAGTATTAAAACATAATTTATGAGAGTTTATTTGAGACACTTCAAAGGTGCCATAATAGCCTGGTATAATAGAATGTTAGAATATGTTTGGAAACAAAGCAAAAAACGTCTACTTCAGCAGTTTTTTTTCTCTTTGTACAACATGGAAGTTAATTTGGCGCCAATTCATTCAAAATGAATTGATATTATCAGCAAAATTGGTGGCTCAACAATAGTATTGGATTACAAAGACACTACAGAGGTGTTTTTTTTTTTTGTTGTTTAGAAGATCAAAGTGGACTTCCCCTGTCGGAAATATGCGCGCACAAATATTGAAAAGTTATAAAGTTGTTTGATAACCGATCATTTTGAATAGACTTGGGGAATGTATAGTTCATTTGTATATATCTATTAGATACATACTCGTATATGAATACGTAATGGTTCACCGTTCAACGAGCACTGCGACTTTTACTTATCTATCCTTTTATATACGAGGGCGGTCCCAAAACAAGTCGACCTGACAAAGAAGACACAAAAAAGTTGGGAAAAATGTTCTTTACTTTTTCAGCATAATCTCTATTTAGGTCGATTCACTTTTCCGGCGATGATTATAGTAAGAACTGTCAAACTCCTTAAAATAGCCATCAACCGTAGACCCCATCTTTTCATTGTTGGCAAATCTTTCACCACCGAGCCATTTTTTTCAACTTTGAAAGTAGGAAATTGTCTGAGGGGGTTAAATCTTTCGAATAAGGTGCGTGATGAAGCAATTCGAATTTGAATTTTTTCCACTGCAATAGGGCATTACCTTGATGAAACAACACCTTCTTTTTTTTCAAATGCGACCTTTACCCATAATTGTATTAGCCAAACGTTGCAAAAAATTAGCATAACATTCGCCGTTAATGGTTTTTTCATTTCTGAAGCTAATCAATAAAAATAATTCCATCTGCATGACAAAAAACAGACACCATAAACTTGCGTGCAGATGGAACCGCCTTCGTTTTCTTTGGACACGATTCTTCCATTCCAGTCTACTACTTTGATTGTTCCTTTGACTTCTTCCTTTTTGAAGTGGTGGACCAATGTCTTATCCATGGTTATAAATCGACGCAAAAATTCGGCGTTATAGCTGTGAAATATCGCCAAAAACTGTACTAAAACATTTTCGCGACATTGAGAGCCACTTTTTGAAATACCTATCATTTCAGTTAGCTCACGCACCTTCAGCCAACGATCACCCAATACCATTTTGTGGGATGTGGATTTTCTTAACCGTGTCTGGTGCGGACATCTCAATTAGTCAACCACTTCTGTATTCATCTTGGCAACTCTTGGCTCGGCTTTAATATTAGCTGGACTGAGACCTTGAAAATGGAAATATTGAGTTGCTTAACGGTGGAAAATCTTTCTCATGGTTACAAATTCACTGAGACGTTTACCTTTGATGACTCAAATAAAAATATTAAACTGTGTGGCGCCTTGAAACTTGAAATATATAACCTATGTATATATGTTGTCACTTTTGATCAATATAATTATATTCAAACTACTGGCACCAACTATGCGTCAGGTTGACTAATTTTAGAACCGCCCTCGTACTATATTCAAACTAGTCGATCTTAACATTATACCTATGTAAGAGTTCAGAAGTCTTGGAAGATTGTCTGGCATTTCTCAACTCCAGCTAAATGCTCATAGTATGACTTCAATTGAATGAAAAATTTTGCTGTTTCGTACGTTCTGTTCAGCTAAAAGTTTCGTCATTTTCTTTATTTTATTTTATTATTTGCCGGAAATACCATTGAACAGATGAGAGGGTACTACAGATTGGGGATGTGGAGACTTATCTGAAAGTGAGACCTAGGAGAATATACAAAAAAAAAAAAAAGGCCAGCCGAAGCAAATTCCAAAACAAATTAAAATCATTTCTTTTATTGGTAAGTGCAAGAAATATTAAATTTTCCTGGCAAATTGGTTACGTATGTTTTATCGGAAAAAAGTTCCGTAACTTCTATGAAAAGTAACTGATTTGCTAAGTTTCCTCGATGTCAATAACATCGGCCTAGTATAAAAAGCTGGCATGGATACTGAAAAACGGCCGGTTCCAAATATTATGTTCGAAGAGTGGTCATTTCTGACACGCCCACTTATCTGATGCTAGAACATGATGATAGTACCATCACCCTGACTTGGAATTTCTCACCCCCCAGACAAAAACCCCAAAAATGTTCCACAGTGTTATTGGTCGCTTATGTTATTGGCCAAAGGTATCACAAGGGTAAGAGAACTTGTTCAAACAAGAACAGTAAACACAAATTTATTTATTTGGTGGTTTCAAAACTGATGGTCTGGCAAGGCTGTTAAATACCTGTTATCTGAAGTGTTATTTATTTAGTGAAGTGTATATTTTAACAACCGAAGAACGCCTAAAACAGTTAAAACTGACTACAAACGTTGTAATGATGGACTCTGGAAGCGTCCTCGTCTTGGAAAAACTTGCTCTTATGCGGACTAAGTGCAGTTTTTTGAAATATTGATTTTCTTTTACATTTTTATATTTGAAGGCGTCTACCGCTATTGTGGGCGTAGTTATTGAATTGATACTCCTACGTATTTGGCGATAAGTCAGTTCATTGCTCACATCACTGTGGGTCACAACCCATGGTTTTGGTTACATAAATTTCGAACCGACCGAAGTTGTAACGCCTGTCAACTTTGCTCCAGCCAATTATTTAACATCGAAATTGAAATAGGCCAACTCCGAGTTAAAATTAAAAAGTTCCGCTTCACAATTAACAAGTAAGAAGCGAATATAAAAATATCTTGGATGAAATATTAGTATGGCATTTTGATCAGTGCAATGAAATGTCTTGAATGTAAATTTTCACGAAATTAATGAAGGGGTTCATTAATTTCGAGAAGGAGTTGCTTGCAGTGCATTTGGTTAATTATGGAACTATCACTGTGGCTGTCACCTACTCATGAGATGTGAGGTGATATCCCTATTTAACCTGAAGGTTATTTGACGATAAATATAACCATCAGAAAACCTTATATGAGAAATAGACATGTACGAGTATCTCTCAATTATACTCGAGATAGCAAACATTCCAACCCAGCAAAAGAAGTGCATCCGCGAAAGCTGAAATTCACCTCAATTTTTGGAGCAAAGTGGTGAAAATTTGCATAATCACTAATTAATTTAACATTAGCTTGTCATAAAAAGAATCGTTATTCTGGAGTTATTCTTCATAAGGGTTATTATAGCAATGAAAAAGCGGCAATTTTGGTGCATTTTTTCATTTGTCCAAAAAAAAAAATTTGTTTTTGTATTAGAGTTTTTAGACTGAAATTAGACCGTAAAACAATGGCAGACCGATCACATGGCAGTAGAATCCAAACAAATTAATAGTATTTAAATATAATTCAATTTAATAAGAACTACAGAGTTTATTTAGATTTGGAAACGGTATAAAAAGGCTTCTTTGAAAATGACAAATATGCATATGTTGTGCTATTGGAAGTGATGAAAATGTTATTCTTCTTGAATGACTTCCAGTTTTCTTGCTGGGAAGTTGTTATTTTGACAAAAACTCATTACTCATTATTCGATCTTTGTCAACTTTTGTTAATTTCTCAGATAGGCTAAATAATAATAAACCCCTATAGAAGTAAGATATCGAAGAGATGAACATATTCACGTGTTCCTTTTTTGAGATTATTGTTAAATACCCTGTAATTAAGTTGAGATTATCATCCCAGAGACAAATTTAATTATCATCAAATATTTTGCCACACTTCGGAAAGCAATAATTTAGTCCGTGAATGTGACATATGAATCCAAAGTAATTTGTATAATTTCTATATAATTTAAATTGTTGCCATTTGACAGCATCAATTTGAGATGTCATTAATACCAGTTTCAGCCCATCAATCTGCAAGAGAATATTCAAATTATTCACAGCTTAAAAATTTTGTCCGCGAAAAAAGCCAAAAATAAGAAATCACTAAAAATATAATGCTCATGCGCATAAATTAACAAAAGTATGTTGACAACCTACCTGTTTTGATTAATTCTTGTAAAAAACCTGTTCTGGAATATTTTATTCAAATTTGAATATATTCCGATAAGGGGGTTAGTGTTAGCCCATCATGGAGCAGAAGAGTAACGATCGACCTTTATTAATTTGCATTTCCAAAAAAAATATTTTTAAATTCTTCGTTATCAATTCATCCCTACGATTGAGTTTGACACAAATTGTCGGCCATCAAATTATAAACATAATTTATTAATAAAAAGTAGCCCCAATGTGGCGAATTTGATCATTGCACAACAAAGTCAATTGTTGTTAATTTCGTATCGGTATCGTATCGTATCGGAAATATTTAAATACATCCTTTTGTTGTTTTTTTTAACGATTGATGTTTGCTGTGTGTTTTACGTTCAAATGTCCACAAATTCTTTTTATGTGCAGAAAACTATAAAAGTGTTAATAATTTATTACAGATTTAACTGTTTGTGTACAGTTTCCGCAGGTATTTTCAACCCCAATTTCAATTCCAATGGGTAGCGTTGTTACTAATGTGTGTTTACACCTTGTTTCATTGGAATTTTATGTGTTGCTACGATTTGCATATTTTGTTGTATTCAAATTGAGTTTTAGCACTTTTCTTATGAGTTTCGGTCTTGTTGATCTCTACCGCTGTCTGGTGCGATACTGGTTAGTGGCGGTGAATTGTGTGGACGTTATGGAATTCGCCGTCCTAGCGATAAAGTTGAACACATGGACCACCCACTAATATCAAGGGGGGCTTAAACTTGTGAATGATTTCTTAATTATGAAAATAAAAATAGTGCTTAATCCTTAGCACACCTTAGTGTTGGAATTTTTATTTAAATTATGGGCATTAAAAAGTGTTTGGCGGTGGAGATTCTTTAAAGTAATATCGATAACAAGAATTTTGGGTGGTCGAAATTATTTCGCGAATTTGTTTGCTTTCATCATCAGATATAAGTTTCTTTTTAACGCCGCATCGCCAAGAACATTTTTGTACGTTCTTGACACTAAGTATAAGTAGAGTCGTATAATTAGAAGATTGTTTGCAAATTATCTATTAGTGAATAGAGAGAATTATATTAGATTAATTGATATGAATTGACTTATAAATCCACACTTGACAAAAGGTTCACATTTTTTGGGTTTCCTAGTAGTTACTTATCTTAAGACTTTCGAGAAGCCGCAAATAGCAAAACTAATATTAATAAGCTAAATGTTGTCAAATTGAATTCAGTTTATTATTACATCAAATCCTCAAAAGAAGCGTGTGAAGAAATATGAGGCAACACAGTCGGATAGCCTTTTTAGGAGGGCGATCCCAAAACTAGCCAACCTAACGAAGAAGACACAAAAAATTGCCTTTATTTTCCAACATAATCTCGGTTTAGCTCGATACACTTTTTCAGCGGCATTCAATATCTTCTTTATCCTGTTTATAGTAAGAAATATCAAACTCCTTAAAATAGTTATTAACCGCAGACTCTACCCTTTCAGACTCCCCTTCCATCTTTTACCACCGAGCCACTTTTTCAACTTTGGAAATGGAAAATAGTCCGAGGGAGCAAATAAGGTGCGTGATGAAGCACTTCGAACTTTAGTTTTGTTAATTTTGGCCATCACACAATAGTGGATGTGTGAACTACAGCATTTTTGTAACTTCATCACCTAAACTCTGCAATAAATTAGCATATTATTCGCCGTTGATGGTTTTTCCTTTCTGAAGATAATCAGTAAAAATAATCCCATGTAATTCCAAAAAAACAGATGCCATGGGCTCGCCTGCAGATAGGACCGTCTTCACCTTCTTTCGACACGATTCTCCCATTCCAGTCCACTGCTTGACTGTTCCTTTGTCTCAGGTGTGAAGTGGAGGACCCACGTGCCATGCATGGTTATAAACCGATGCAAAAATTCTGCTTTATTGCGGTGAAACATTGCTAAAACACCCTGCCGAACCATCTTTGCGACGCTGTTTTTGCTCTGCTGAAAGCAAGCGTGGCATCCATCTTGCGCTGAGCTTCCTCATCTTCAAATCTCTGGTTAATACACGATGTATGTATAACACTTTTTGAAATGCCTATCATCTCAGATAGCTTACGCACCTTTAACCGACTATCACCCAATAACATTTTGTGGATTTTCATCCCCATGCCTTCCTTGCTTCTAAGAAGTTCATAAAATTTTAAACAGGTTTCATATCTCCCTTTTAGTCCGCCAACTAGATAAACAGATATCACTCTATCGGTAAAAGGTCATGAAGCACAATTGATAAAAGATAGACGGTTCCTTCTGAATGTTACACTTTGGTCATGTCAAATGTGGTTGAAAGTATAAAATCCTGAAGGAATTGTGCGATGCAAAGCAAACCGGTACAAAATTTACAAGAAAAAAAAAAAAAAAAAAAAAAACGGAACAGAAATTTCACCCAGGTGAGCCGACTTACTCATACTTCTTCCAAACGTCCTTTTGCGCTGGAGCTACAAAGAAGGAAGGCAAGGTTAGAAAATACTGAAGTTAGAAGAACTGCATATTTTAATGAAATCAAGCATTTTGTATTTGCGGTAACTATGGAGCGTTATACTATATGTACCATCCACTGTCATTCGCAGAAGTATGTCCTCGCGTTCTACATTATACTGAATTTAAAATGTTAGGAAGGACAAGAAAGGACCTCAATATTCGACGGGTTTTCAATCTCTACTGAGTCCATTGTGACCTACAAGTTAAGGACTACAGCTGTAAAATAAAATTTCCATAAAATATTAAATATATATGGGAGCGAGCTTGGCCATGCGGGCCGTATTCATTCTCAGAAATAAGTTTAACAAGAGCATCAAACGTGACATACTTGGATCAATTCAGCACAGTGCATTGAAATACAGTTAGTGGTTTCAGAACCGCCAGTCTGGCAAGGCTGTCAGCTACTAAATACTTGCCATGTAAAGTGTTGTTTAGTCAAAGGTTTGAAATTTATTTATTTTTATTATATTTATATTTATATTACTATAAAAGTGGTGATTTAAACGTGAGCACTTTTCGTGAGTTATGAAGTGATTATAGTTGCCATAATCGACCTACTGTGCAACGAACTGGCAAGGTTATAAACAAATTTCAAGTGACTGGAAGCGTTGCAGATGTGGTCAAGCCTGTGCATCATCGCAATGTACGCACTGCTGAAAATAACCCTTAGGTTAGTGAAAGTGTGGCGGTTAATCCGAATTTGTCGATACTACGGTGTTCTTAGCAATTGGCTCTATCTTGCGGCTCATTAAGGCGTATTTTGTATTTGGATTTACACCTCCGCACTATTTGGTTCGCATTACTGTCTGGAAGTGTCATTGGGCCGTATTTTTTGGAAATGACACTGGAGGAACCGTTGCCGTCAATTCAAAGCGCTATGGCCGTACGATAGCCAACTTTTGGCCTGCAATTGAAGATTATGAACTGGACGATTTGTGATATCAACAAGACGGTGCCACACCAGCCTCTCATGTCCATCTAAAGATACATGCCGTAAATGTGATCGCTACCACCACACCATGGGTCTTTGGTCTCTGTGCTGTGCGCTACAACATTCAAAGGACAAACTCCAACTTAAGTGCGGGGAGTATAGATAAACATGATATTTATACTTATCTTTTTGCCAAAACTTGTTAAAAATGAATTTAAAACGAATTTGCAAACGTACCATGAACATACCTAATATACGATTAAATCAAATTGTACTCTATGTTACCCTTTTTTGCCCTTTTTGGGCTAAACACATTGTGAATTGTTCATATGGAAAATGTAAGATAATATTTAACGGAAGCCAGAAATTACACTTGTAACTACCATAAATTGTAAAACCAAAAAGTAGTTACTCTGCTCAGCTCAAGCGCTAAGCATCACAGCTTCCCAAATATACTTATATTGAATTGAACATTACATTGAATTTATATCAAACCTCCAAACAAATAATTTCTCAAATCTCTTGAGAAATTATCTGATTAAAAGAAGCCATAACATTCATCAGCAGGTCGACTTGCCTTCACAGCGGTACAAAAGATTACCTCAATCCCAAAATACAGCACACAACCTACTCTAGAAATTTTCAACCGGGTCCAGTGTCGCTCATCATATTATATTGATTGTAGCAATAACAACAACGATCCATTTGCCTCAGCTGCATTCAATCAGTTTCCACTTCTTCATCCACTTTTATTCACTGTGTTTACGCGGATAATCCCAAAACGCTGGAGAGTTTCAAAACCAACATTCGTCAAGTTATGGCGGAGATACTGCCCGAAATGTGCTAAAATATGGTCGAAAACTACCTCAAAAGGATCCGCTACTGCTACCAATCCAGAGGTGGTCATTTAAATGACATTGTATTTCGTACATAATGGCAAGGTCCAAGCATTATATTGAAATAAAAGGTTAATCGAAATTTAACTTTTTTTGTGTTATTTAACTTAACTTTTGAAACCAAAAAATGGATATGCAAGAAAGTTATTTCATTCATTTTTCTCAAGTTTTACCAATATGATCTGTGTTCTTTCTAAGAACTAAGCCAGCAGCGTTTATGAATCTCGACGTGGAAAAAACTGTGAGGTTGGAAAGGAAAGTTGCAGTTCATATAATTAGTACCAATTCTAGCAGAGTCCACTTGGTACTCATGGTATACTGATGACATGGACATCATTGGCAGAAAATTGCAAAATGTTACTGGAGTCTCCTCGAGCTTAGAAATGGAATTAGCCAAGATGGTATTTGTTGTAAACGAGGATAGAGCCGAGCTAAATCAAAAAATCGCACGTGATTGAATAATAAAGCCCACTCTCGACAAACAAAAATACGACTGGGCATCCTGACACAGGACACTGGAACACTGGTTCTAGTTCTGACTGCTTTGCTGTATGGCGCAAAATTATGGATTCCAACGCAAGCGAATGAATTAGTTCTGGGAGCTTTTGTTTCGAAATGTGGACGTAGCCATCGCCGTTAGCGGATATGTGTACCAACAACGCAACGTGCCCCAGCGCATCAAAATACAGCGATTCCGTTGGCTAGATTACGTTGGAAAATTAGGAAAAAAAGGAAATTGCAATTTTAATTTTAATTTTATGTACCAAACGTATTTTAATCAGATTCTTTACGATTTTGGTATTGTAAATTAATTCAAAGAATATTAGAAATTCTCTCCTGATTCATACTCGAAGCAACAACTCACTTCATGCATTCATTCGTTTTTCAGCTGAAACGAAATTATAATCGCACATTAATTCCAATTACAACATTTAAAGGCAGATGTTTTGAGTCCAGAAACTGAAACGAAAATGTAGTTCGGTTTAGATTTGAATCAGAACTGAAACGTAATGTAATTTCGGGTCTCGCGGAGAAAAAGGTCTGACGCCCAGCTGTTTGAAAGAACTTGCTTTTCTGAATTTGCGAATTACGAGTAAATTCGCATATTTTATGTTTTTTAATTGAAAATTTTGAAATGGCATACGAACAGATCGTTTCATAATTCTGATAATCTGGATCATAATCAAAATGTTATCTAATTTCGTTTCGGGTATTTGAATTGAAATCAAAATTGTTTCTAATTTTGTTTTTGCTGTATAAAACAGAAACAAAATTTAATATAATTTTGATTCTTTAGTCAGAATCAGAATCAGGATTGTTTTTTTCTTTGGTTTCCTGAAACTAAAATAAATCAAAATTATTTTTGGATTTAATTTTGTATCGGTGACGGTCCCTGCTTTTAATTGCATCTGATTTGGCAGATCTGATCTGGCTTTCCTGATAATGGTTGAGCCAAGCGAATTATAGTATCAACTTATAAACCTGTGTATTTGATGGAGCAGAGTTGCTGTAATACTTATTTTACCTCTTAAATACAATGTTTTGGCGAGTGCTTAAAATTCGTTTGTAGCATTTTGATCGCATACACTGAATTGATCCGCTATCGGTTTTTTGAAAGATTGAGTGCTTGACCAAAAAGATAAGGATTAAATTATGCCGCTGTCTTTTCAAACAGCCCAGTGTAAAATACTGTTTTTGCAAGCAGTCTGAAAATACTTCTGCTGGAAGTTAAAAATCTGCACATATTGCTATCTTGTTGTACGTCGGTTTAATTTCAAAACAGGACTTAAGGTGAGGATATTTATGAGCCAGTTCATTTGATTGAACTCTCTGTACTGGTTTTAAATTATTTTCTGTGCACTGCCAAGTAGGCGCATTGAGTTTCATCTATTACGAACATAAAAACAATGACAGTAGTAAATCAATTAATTAATGGTATTAAACATTTAATTGCTGCAATATTTATGACATTTGTTTCATGTTAATAAGGATAAAACATATTACAGATGTAGCAGGTGTAATCTTATTTATTGGAATTCTAACAAGTATTTAAATGGCGCCATTATTTATGGAACAAACTATTTATTATACAAATAATCGAAGCCATTTGACATTTGAATGCACATTTATTTCAGCCATAATTTATATCAAAAACAACGAATGGTGAATCGTGATGTTATGGCCCAGTTTGGGCGATATTCAAGTTAATGAGTTCAATAATTCATTACAACGTCTTTTAGCTTTTTTTTTTTTTTGATTATTTAGCATAAATACAATTATGCAAATGCCCGCGTCACATTAAGGCGTACAATTAAGCCGGGCTACCTCCCAGACAGCCGTCTGAGTAATGACCGGCCGCCAAAATAAAATGAAATTCATATTGAATTTAAATATTTTGTCTTTGCGATTATCTCTAAGCGATAGCTGAGTTTGCCTGTCAAACTTTAATTATCAACAATAATTTGTGACAATTTGTTAATGAATTTATATCAGAATGACCAAACGATTGCAATTCGTTAAGGCGCCCCCTATGTGTGCGGCCATATATCCGCATAGCTGATTGAGACTATCAAGAATTCAACTGGAAAGACCGAAAAATATTTAAAATTTTGTTTATATTTAATTTTAAAGTTTTCCTTGTATTCTCTGAATTCAAAAAAAAGCAACATGTTTAACTTTTTTCCAATGATTTAAACTAATACTTATTATCTTGCATTTAGCGCTGCCATATTTGGCAAACATTGAAAATGGCAAAAATTTTGCAACATGATTGGAACTTTTGCCACAACAAGTGGTGTATTAAGTTTGAGAAGATGTTTGTGATCGAAGATTTTGAAGTTAGATTAATAATGACATCATTATAAGTGATTTGGTTTTCTATAAACGTAGCAGTTGCTGTTGTTATTTTTTTTAGTGTTGAATTTCAGGCAGTTGAAATTACCAACATACGAGTACACCATACTTTGGCGTTGGTGACAGTAGGATATAAGCTGTGACAGAAGGATCGTGGTAAAACTTGACCTGAATTAAAGCACAATAAAAGAAGCAAAATTATAGCATTCTGAAAAATTCCGATTAGAAACTATATAGAGGGATCACTGATTTTTGTTAATCTAACAATTTGCGTGTGCAGACGGCGATGCAATGAAATCCGCTTTCATTTGCAGATCTAAGTTCAATAATTTCCTGATGCGGGCCAAAAGATTAAATTAGAGATGGCCGATTATCCGGTTGATTGTTTCAATTTTTATCAAGCATTGTATTGCAATGTATAGGTAAGTTAAAGAAACTGCAGTGTGCGATTCAGGGATTGCAAGCGAAAATTTAAATTTCTATAAACCGATCAGTTCGTATGGGAAGTACCAGGAGGGAGGTGGTAACTTGGGTAAGATACAAAATATTATACACCAATGTAATCGCAAAATCGATTGCTATCAATGCTACTGCAACCTACCGCAAATTTCGGAAAATTGGTGGCATTGTAATGGAGGTACCAGAAGAACATTGCGGACACAGTTTGACTAGAGTTATTTTAGATAAATAAACGATATGAATATATGAGTTAAATCGGTCATTTGTATGGGAGGTCCTGGTTTTCAAATTCTGACAAGCATTACAAAGTAGTACTGATAAAAATGTTACCTTTAGGCAACCTCCTGGTTATTTCCACGTTTTACCAGGCCTTCGTAAAGCTGGCAAGCAGCCTGACAAACACCCCTCGTCAGGTCCCGTAGAGTCAGCCCCTCTTATTGCTGAAAAGCAACCTGACACCCCCTTGCTAGGCACTTTTCCCGCCTTGGGTGCAAATTCCATGGCACCTCTACAAGTCAAGGCTGCCGAAAGGAGCCATGGATTCACATATGCAGAAACCGCTAGAAAGGGAAACAATCCAAGACACAAATCCAACAGAGAGCATATTGATCACTACACTCACTGATGAATTCCGCGAAATGATGGCGGTAATGAAGCAGATTATGCAGCAAATTACTGCAATGATCACAATGTTGGTAAATCTAATGTTTAAAATGCCATAAATTTGATCGAAGCTTGTCTCTGAAACTCATTTTACCCGTAAGGATTATTTTTCTATACCGAACTACAAATTCTATCACACAATACATCCAGATGGTACAGCACACGGAGGCTCTGGAATACTTATAAGAAACAATATAAAACATCACTTGCCATTAGTGTCAATAGTGGTTGAAGATTGGTCCGGCCCAATAAATATCTCCGCTATATATAGTGCTCCCAAACACAAAATAAGTTGCAAAATGTACAAGGAGTTTTTCAAAACACTTGGTAATACCTTTGTGGCAGGTGGCGACTACAATGCCAAAAACACCCTCTTGTGTGACAAGAGGTATTAAGAAAGAGACAGTGCAATGTGAATCCATTTATGATGTGTGGTCTGACCACACCCCAGTAAAGGTAACTGTGGGTAGAAAAATATTGCCTGCATCAATTAATTGTGTACTCCATAATAAACGAACTGACTGGAATCTCTTTCGACATTTGGTAAAAGATATGTAAATATACACATCGCTTTAAACTCAGATAACAATATAATAAATGGAATTGAGCGGTTTAATAATATTATCCAACAAGCAGCTTGGAATTCTACCCCTTTGAATGAAAAAAATATACCCGAACAGAACAAAGTTCCATTGAGTATAAGAGAGAAAGTGGCTGAAAAGAGAAAGGCAAGAAAAAATGTGGCAGAGAACTAGATATCCGCCCGATAAAACGGTTCTAAATAAGTTTACAAAAGAACTCAAAGAGGTCTTAAGTGTAGAGGATAGTAGAAAAACTGATAGGGATCTGGAAAATTTAGATGCAACTGCAGCTACCGACTACTCTCTACTTAAAGTAATAAAGCGTACGAACAGGTCCATACAACTCGATCCCCTATTCGAACCATAGAGAAGACAAGGGCTAAAAGTGATTCTGAAAAAGCTGAAACTTTCGCAAAACGTCTGGAGAAAGTGTTCGTACCTAATGAACAACATGGTAATGACACTTTTTTAAATGAGCGGCACAACATTCTAAATGAAGACTACCAGATGGACGTGCCCATTATACAATTTTTGCGATGTTAAAAATAATATCTGATTTGAAAGATCGAAAAGCACCGGGATATGACTTAATCACTGCTAAAGTCCTCAGGAAGGCTTTCAGCTTCTAACAAGAACATACTGTGCAATCATTTTAAAGTTGTACATTCCGCCACAATGGAAAATATCCCAGGTGAAAATGATACGAAAACCAGGAAAACCACCTGAAGAAACCTCCTCTTATAGGCCCATAAGCCTCCTATCTATACCATCAAAAGTCCTCGAAATTATTTATCCGAAGATTTAACACTATAATAAAGTCCAAAAAACTAATATCTGATCACCAATTTGGTTTTAGACAGGGACATGGGACGATTGAACAGGTTCATAGATTGGTTGAACTGATAAACAAATCCTTCGACACGAAAAAGTATTGCAATGCGGCATTTCTGGACATTTCACAAGCCTTTGATAGGGTATGGCACGAAGGTTTATTATTCAAATTTAAGAAAATAATACCCACGAATTTCTTCATTTTTCTGAAATCTTGTCTATCTGAACGAACCTTTTTTGTTAAACACGGCGAAGACATGTCGGACATGCTTAAATCGCATGCGGGAGTACCTCAGGGCAGCATTATTGGTCCTACCATTATATCTGATTTTCACTTCGGACCTACCCACAGAAGAAGGGACTCTTATCGGAACGTTTGCAGACGATACAGCTGTTCTTGCCACTGATGTTAACCCGGATCAAGCATCTAGAAAATTGCAAAATCATCTCGATACCATAACAAAATGGCTGCAGAAATGGAGAATAAAGGCAAACGAAACGAAATCGGTTCAGGTAACGTTTACACTTCGGAGAGGATGTTGCCCTCCCGTGTCTATTAATAATGTCGAAATACCTCAAGCAAATGATGCAAAGTATCTAGGCATTTATTTGGACAGAACACTAACTTGGAGAAAGCATATATTTACAAAAAGACTGTCCTTGGGGCTCAAACTAAGATCCTTAAATTGGATTTTGAATGGCAAATCCAAACTATCCCTAGATAACAAATTAAAAATCTATAAATGTGTCTTAAATCCCGTATGGATATATGGAATCCAATTATGGGGGACTGCAGCAAACTTCAACCTTGAAATATTTCAATCCAAAGTGCACCCAGATACGTATCGAACAAACAATTGCACAGAGAATTGAAAACACCCTTCATTAAGGAAGAAGTCCAAAAATACTCCGCTCTTTACATGAATCGTATTCAACAACACCCGAGTCAGCTGGCATCCAATCTGAGGAGCGAAACACCATCATTTACCAGACTAAGGAGAAGAACTACACAGGACCTGGCTACTCAGGACGAATATAGCAGTAGGGACACTCAAGGAAGTGTTCCCGAATAAAAATAAAATTTTAGTATATAAGTAGTATGTAAACCAATGTAAATATTATTGAATGTCCAAGGATAGATTGTTATAAATACAGAATTTGAAAAAAGAGAAAAAAAACAAAGTAATAATAATGCGCTTGTTCTGAATAGGAAGTACCCATTTACAATCCCCAGCTACTACGTTGCAACATATTTGACTGTGCAAAGTTTTAAGACGTCACATTACAATTTGCCTACCAGGCTTAAAAGGTCCTGGAATGCATTTGGCCAAACAATGCTTGCCACTTTAAAGGTTTGCCTGATGGCTGTTTTTATGAATTTATGGTGTGTTTCCTAACGGAGACTTAACTTAGCCGGACACCAAGTAGAGTTAATGTATTTCAAGTTTTGAAATAAATCGGACTCGCCTACGATGAGCGCAGGGTTGATCAAAAGGGAATTAACCCTACGCATAGACACAATACAAAGCAATCGGGTATCATCTTAGTTGTGCTACCCGGTACACGACACCACACCACACTTACTAGAGCATCGTTTCTACTAGGTTTCGGAGTATTGAAAGATTCGCCGGTAAGTTAAGTTATGATTAGGAAACGTAACGTAAGTCTCACGTCGTCAAAGTCATAATAAGTGAGCAACGTCTTTAGGATTAGCCTACATAGATATCGTTGACTTTAGTTTTGCTTTGGTGGATGATGTGGTACGAAGCTTCACAGCAGGTAGAAGAATTACCATGTTGTCTTACCAAAGCCTCTCGGATGCAGTTGAGTGGAATATTTATCGCCACCGAACAAAACAGCGTGTTCTATTGTGCCATTAGCTTCCAGTGAATATAAGTACGGTTTTCTCACATGAGCTAAAGTTGTGATTTTTTGACATATTAGCAGTGAACTTATGGGTTAGATGAATAGTCGAACTTTTCAAAACCAGGTTTATGCTATCTATTGCTTAACGGGAAGATTGCAAAATGTACACTCCTTGTTACATAATATTTTTATGAAATATTTACATATTTTTGCCACATCAAATCTTTCAGGACGACTGTTTCAGTGGCCTGTAACACCATAATTTAAGACAAGAACTCTTTTTTTATTGTCCTTGCGAGATTATTCTGATAAATATGATAACAAATCGTGTGATTTTCTTATGCTGTCAATAATGAGCTGCGAATATACGTAATTTATGCGATCAATGCCATGACTGATCTATATGGTAAAGACATTGAGCGCGCTTATTGTATTACATTATAGAAGATGGATTTGTATAGTCCATCCTTCAAGGCAGCAGCAAGGAGGATATTGGAATTCTATAAATAAAACACGATCTCAACAACAACAACAAACTATCCAATTACTTATCGTTGCAATATTCGTCATAGTTTCAATATTGCTGTTGATGGTGTTTCTAGCATATCTAACGTGGGTAAAAGCAGAAAGTCTCCAAACTAATAAGTCGAAAAAGTTGGATCAGCTTTGAATTTAAATTTTTAAATTCTTAAGTTTTTATTTGGTTGCACTGAAATACATATCTGTGCCAAATTTCAAATCGTAAACGACGTTAGCTTTTGTACAATGAAAAAGTGATTTCGATGATTTTTAGAGAGTGTGATTTTCTTGAGCAGTGAAGTTGCATTAAATCTTGTTTACGACATGAATTTTTTGTCGGGACAACAAAAAGAACAGAAGAAGAAGAAGAAGAAGAAGAGGAAGAAGAACAGAAAGAAAGTTTTGGTGAACAGACTTTGGTGAATGGAGAGAAATGTTTTAAGCTTCTTAAACTACTAAAAAAACCAGAACGGGTTGACGACGAAGAGCATCCGGACGACAAAACAACGTATATCGATGATAGTCACATCCGACAAATCCGAGATTTGGTGTTCAAAACCTGCCGACTGGCAATTAGAAGATTAAGCTAAAGATCTTGATATTTCAAAAGGTTCATTTAACTCCATTGAATTGATATTTTGGGCCTCTGACTTGGTTGGTACGAACACAAACACGTGGCATTAAAATCTGTAAAAAGATGATTTGGTTACCAGAATGTCATACCACCATTACCACTGGAACTGTGACTTGGATCTATGCTTATGACGTGGAAATAACCGGCCAATCGATTGAATATCGCGCCAAAGGTGAAACAAGATCGAAAATATTGCACCCAAATCGCTCAAAAATTAATATTATGCTACTGGTAGTTTTCTTTGATTGTAGCAGTTTTTTTCGTCGGGCCAAACTGCCGAAAAGGAATATCCTTTGAATGTTATTTATGCGTTTTTTGTGTGGAGAGGCCGGATTTATGGACAGACAAGGTTTGCTTTCTGCACAGTGATAATGCGCCGTCTCAAATAATAACGCTTGATTTAACACCGTGTGATTTCTAGCTATTTCCTAAACTCAAAATATCGCTCCGGGGATGCCGTTTTGAGTCAATTGGAGCGATTCAGCGTGGATGACCATATCATAAGGTGACTACTTGCCATGCTTTGTGGAGGGAAAGATGTGTGGCCACAAACGTATTCTGTTGAAGAAATGCATTTGAACGAAAAACACATATTTCTTGAAAAAATAAAAATCGATCTTATTTTTTAGACTTAGTAAGACGTGTTTTTCCTGTTATTGATACAAAAGAACGCATTTAAAAATTGGCGCAGTTTTCTTTACAAATTTTTGTTCATGGCTCTTTTCTATATGAAAATTAATGTCAACAAAAAAAGTTCAATATGGTAACATTGGTCTTTAAAACAACATTTCTCAAAGCCCTCTAGGAAACCTTAAAATTTTTCTTTCAAATAAAACTAATTTGTTGAGTAACTACAATTGTACTCTGTTGTACTGTTTGAATTTTCATTTTCAAGCCCCTGGAAATGGATCTAGACTGAGACATACGATTTCAATTATTAGAAGCATTATAAAAATAAATTTCATTTGAACATTCGCACTTTAAACAATCAATCCGTTAATATTATATATTCAAAATAGATGAATAAATGTTTCAATTTTACTTGTTTGCCTCATAGGTGACCAAAATTACGTACAAAACAAAATATTTCACAACGATGTATGGAGAAGCATTTCTTTGTGTTTTAAAACCCCTGGTCTGGCATGGCTGTTAGCTGTCTGAAGAGTTATTTATTCAGTGAAAGGTTTGTCTTTAAGAATATGGACATTTAACAACTAAAGAACGCGTAAATATAGTCAAAACTTACTACAAAAGTAGTGATTGAAACGTGATTCAAAACGACCGAATGAAAGCCAAATTACATGAGAAGTTTTCAGGAAGCGTAATTTCACGTTTTAGCGACGACACTCGGCCATCAAGATCATGCTACGTCAAAGACGGCGTTTACGCGGATAATCCCCAAAGGTCCCGCCCGAATTGTGCGGAAAGTGGTCGAAAACTAATTTATTCAAATATAATCTAAGTAATCTCTTCCCTCTTTATCTGCAAATAGGAATTTTCTAGAATGACGTTGACTATTGTAAGTTATGTTTGTTTCTTTTACACCGATGTTATAATCTATTGTTATCTCTTTTTCACCTGTAATGTAAATATGAACATTCTAGAAGTAAGTTTATGTAAAGCAACAATATTCTGTATGTATGTTTGTCTTTGTCGCACACAATATCTAAATACGTGTTCTCTCAAATATTTTAGCATTTTGTAGAATAAGTAATTTTACTATAAATAGAGCGACTTTGTGTTTTTGAATTAATTAAAAAACCTGTCGTTAAGTGGAAATACGTTCACGTATTCTAAAACGTATTTTATTTAACTTTACTTCCGAAACCGGGAAATGGATAACCTTGTATAAATAGGAAAACGAAACCCCGTTTTTCCGCCAGCAATATGTAGGATGGGAGAGAGTTCATACCCGCATAAGTGAGCTCACCTGAACGAAAGTTTTGTACTAATTGTAAATACAAACGAAACACTTGGCTTGAATTCCTAGAATGCGGAAAATATCCACATGCGGGGCAAGTAGGGTACGTTACAAGCGTTGCCAATCACTTATTCACGTACTCGTTGCAGTTGTCATTCGCTGGGACATGTGTAATTTATAAAGTGTTTTCTATGTCGCTCATTTACTCAACAAGTTCATTAGGTTTTCAACATGTTTTTGCAGTCGCTTGATACCACAGTGGTTAGGAACGCTTTTTTTTGTCAAAATTTCTGACTTAACTGATGCGAACAAGAAATTCGCTAATTATAATAAATTATGAAAATCGAACACGTACCTACCTCTACCATCGCCCTAAGAAATGAACGTATATTCCATTTGATATGGCCAAAAATGTAGCATTCACAAGGACAGGTATCTTTGGACCAAATCTGTTTCAATACTTTTTAAGTAATTTGAGCGACGGTCGTCTCTCTTTACGAAACTTTTTAAAATTTGGACGGCCCAATATTTTGATAGGCCGTAGCCAGGAATTGTAAATGGACTATTACGGGTCTCACCTTCTGGTGCCTGCCATATAAATTGACTGATTTTCAGAATTTACAATTTTTCTCTGTAACTCGTATCTCCTAAACCTAAACTTTTGTTCAATTAAAGGCAAATCTCTCTTATAAATGACAAATTTGACTTAAAAATTCATACGTTCATATTTTTTATACGGCTACAGTCAAACTTAGAGAAATTTGAGCATTTGAAAAAATAAAATTTCATAATGAAAATGAGCTGCAACGCTATACACTTTCTGGTACCATCCATACAAATTGTCTATTTTTCTGAAACTAAATCTTTGCTCAGAACTTTCTAGCTAGTAGGCTTTAATAGGTTTTATTTTTTTTATTGCATGAATTTATAATGCTTAGTAAAATTGAACAAAAATCTATCGATGAACCACGCCTCTGCTAGTACCCCCCATACAAATGGCCGATTTAGCCCATAAATTCAACTGTAATTTCATTACATTCCATGGATAAACGCGTGATGTAATTACTTTGATATTCTTCTATACTTTTTGTTGTAGTGACGTCTTTGGAATGACCTGGCAATCCGTATCGAAAGTGCTTGGACAGCCTCGTTTGATTTCAGTAATATAGTAGATTTGTTTATCATCATTAGCAGAAATGAAAGTATATGTCATTTGATACGACAACAATGCAACAACCAGATACAAGCGTTTAAAGTACCAAATATCATTCAACAAAATGTGTTTCATGACTTTTTAAATTGGTTTTCCGTCTGGCTGATCACTTCCTTTCTAGTACCTCGTGTACAATTTAAACGACGTTTCCCAAATAAAATGTTTTCCCAGTAAATCCTACCTCATAAGCTGCATGAACCCACACTTTTGTTCATTGTGCTGCTTTGTGGTATCTGGTAAAATTCGAGAAAAATGGAGCAAGTAACCACGCCCCTTCAGTACATCTCACACAAACGTTCGATGTATGAGATGACAGCTAAAAACACCTTCGTATTTTCCAGACTGTTGCCTTAAATTCAGTACAATTTGGCACATATTATGCGTTTTATGCACTTAGTTCTGATAACGAAAATAGGCTGCTGTTCCATGTCCATCAGCAAAATTTATTTTTTTCCCTCTAAAACACAATGCATGTATTGCAGCAGTTCAAACATTTTATAAAATTGTATAACATCAGACTGGTAAGCACGCCCTTGGCGGTACCTCCTATACAAATTACCTAATTTAGCCCACATATTTGCAGGTTCACGTTTTCCTTTAATTACACTAATGCACTCAATAAACTTAGTTCTACGAATGAATAGCATTGTCATGCCACCTTAGGAGATCAGATACGAGTATATATGAATTAGTTCATTTAGTAAAAATCCTTGTAAAATAACGATCTACCTCTTTTGGAGCACCGCACACTTTTCCATCACCGCTGATGGACTTTTTATGAAGATATATGAAAAACAGTTCATCTGACTAAAATTTCTTTTCCAAAGGGTATCCAACAAGAACGCAAGATTTAAATGGCTGACTCAGCAATTGAATTGTTTCTCTAGCTGTATGACATGTGGCGCCGTCTTGTTGAAACCACATGCCCTCGAGATTCATTTCTTCAATTCTAGGCATGAAAAAACTGGTTATCATTTCACGATTCCGAACGCCATTGACTGTTTGCGCCTGACATGCCTCATTTTCATAAAAAAAAGGTCCAATGATTCCTCCTGCCCAAAATCCACACCACACAGTGACACGTTGAGGATGCATTTACTTCTCGTGAATCACTCGAGGATTTTCGTCACCCCAAATGCAACAATTCTGCCTATTGACGAAACCATCAAGATGGAAATGGGCTTCGTCACTGAAGATGATTTTATCGGCAAAATCAGCATTTTCATGTTGTCTCTCCAATACCCAATTAACGAACTCCCTCCGCTGTCCATGGTCAGCTGGCTTCAGTTCCTGAGTCAATTGAATTTTGTATGCATGAAGATGCAAATCTTTAGTCAAAATTCGCTGCTTAGTGGATTTGGAGACACCAATTTGCTGAGCTCGGTGTCGAATTGAGGAGGATGGAGTTTGAGCGACATCATTAAGTACAGCTGCGACATTTTCGGTCAATCGACCTAGACGAAGGCGCGTTGTTGTCTTTACTTTATTAACAGACCCAGTTTTGGCAAATTTATCTATTAATCTGTTTACAGTTGACTCTTTTGGAGCAATATTGTGACCCCAAATTGGTCGCACTTTTCGAATTGTAGCCGCAAATCTTTCACCATTTTGGTAAAACAATTTTACAATGAGAATGCATTGTTCATTCGTGTAGCGCTCCATTTTTACTAACCTCGTACCTTTTACTAACCTCGTACCGCTCGCTTTTTGTTGGCACCTGTTGCTCTCTGAATCGATAATATATGCATCAAGTCTCGCATTTATACTTTTGGTAGTTTATAAGATATAAAAATTGTAGTATGTGAGTGTAATTTCTCTAAGTGTACATTCTAGAAAGATCATCATAACCGCTCCCACAACATTCAAGTATGATATATGTAATCTCTTTCCCTCTTTATCTGTGGGTGGGACTTTTCTAGAATTACGTTTACGACAATAAGTTGTGTTTGTTCCTCTCGCTCCCATTGTTTGGTCTATTGCTATCTCCTTTTCACTTGTTATGCATATAAGAACATTCAAGAATTAAGTCTATGATATACAACACTATTCTGTAAATATGTTTGTCTTTGTTGCACCCATTATGTAAATATGTGTTCTCTCTGAAATATTGTAGCATTTTTTAGAATAAGTAATTTTAGTATAAATAGAGCAACTTTGTACGTTTTTGAAGAATTAATAAAGTTGACGTTGATGTGGAAATACGCTCCACGATACCAAAAAATTTAAATCATTAGGTTTTGGGGGAGTTTTGTTAAATTCGACCATTTTAATATTTTATTCCACCCCAGTAGTAGTAGTGGTAGTAGACCAAATGTTTTGTACGGAAATATTTATTTCTACATCAGCAGCACACTCTTCAAATTTCAGCATTGTTTCTCCAAAGGTTCCTGAGATAGGTCGTTCAAAATGTTAAATGATGTGCGCATCGCCATGCTCTTTTTCCAATCTTAACCTAATATAGCATATAACAATTTCTAATAGTAGTAAAAGTAATACTATTAGAATCGATCGGCAACTTTGACCACTATAAGAGAATTTTAAAAAGAGCGGGCACGGTCCACTTTTTATTCAAACTTTCCTTTTTATGCCGGTAAGTACGTACCAAATCTCTTCAGCGTAGTCGTTCAAAATTGTTATTTGTATGGGCGATGCCATGGCCCTTTGTCCAATCACGGCAAAATAAAACATTTGACAATATTGCGATTGATAGTGATGCACTATTAAGTTTTCATGACAGACAGACGTTTAGTGTGGCCACCACAAAGAGCTCTAAAAAGGGACAGAACAATACCCTTTTTTGCTCAACATATTTCCTTTTATGACAGTAGCATACATACCAAATTTGTTCTGTATACCTCCAATAGTTCATTAAATACGGTCGTTCAAAATTGTTACTCGTCTAGGCGATGTTGAATCAATACCAAATACAGTCTAAGATTCTTTCCTAGGCGATATAAATATACTGTGAACGTTTCATGACGTTCGGTCCATTAGTTTAAACGTTTATTCGAAACAAATACACAAATATACAAAGACACAAACATTAAATGTTATACAGGGTTATGTATTTAGTTTCTTCAAAACAGTGGTCTGCCAAGGCCATTAGCTATTAAGTACCTGTCATCTGAATTGCTATTTGTTTAGTGAAAGGTTTGCCATTTACGAATATGGATCGTTTATCAACCGGAGGACACGTAAAAATGGATAAAACTCACTATAAAACTGGTGATTCAAATGTGGGCTTTTAATCGAACAAAATTTTCTTCAGCAATGAAGGTCGTTTCTCACTCGGTGGTTACGTCAACAAGCATATGGGTCTCTAAGAACTCAAAGGTGATTGTGAAAAAGCCGTTGCAGCCGAAAAAAACGACTGTCCGGTGCGCATTATGGTCAGAAGGTGTCATTGGACTCAAATTTCTCAAAATGATGCCGGATGATCCACTGCCGGTTATTTAAATGCATGCAAGCATTATAATGAGATACAAGTTTAATTGAAATCGTAGCTTTATGTTCGCATTATTTAAGTTTACTTTTGTAACCAAAAAATGGATAACCCTGTATGCGTAGATAGATTGTACGTCGACGCTGGCCATTACCATGTTGTACATGATACGCGGTGCTTCGTCACATACAATAATTTTGCGTATTATCATACCCAGTCAACCAACTCCGTTGTTAAACTTAAAAAAAAATGGAGAAAATAAGGAAATTCAACGCTACCTTTCTTTCTTCGAGCAGAGGTCCCCTCAATGTGGAGTATTTTGAAAATCATTGATTCGCACATATTGATATTTAAGGATAAAGGGAAGTACTTCAACCGTCAAGTGTAGTTGGTGTATGCAAAAGTGGCTGCATTCGAACTTCGCTTATTTTCGCTTATGTAGTAACGAGTAGGCAAAGGCTAAAGCGTTTCATTCTTCTTGCATACAGAAAATGCGGAAAAGTGATAGATACAAATACTGGAGAAGTGTCCCCTCAATAACTCACAAAGTATTTGTGATTTACGATAAGTTCTCCTCCAATATACGTGAATTTGTGTAAGACTTTGATCGTGATTCTCCAATGCTATATAAGGAAGGGACAAGTACAGAGCGGCGCACGAATCGTGCTACTGTCAATTGTCAATGGGAACCGTTATTTAAAGATGTTGAAGAAGTTGTTTTTTACCCAGAATTGCGTCAAAGACGTATCTGTAGCAAAATGGAACAACTGCACACACAGCAGCTCCAACGTTTGCCCATCGTTTTCAGAACCAATTAGTTGTATGAAACAAAAACTAAATTTTCTTTACAATATAGAACAAAAAATAAATTAAATAAATTGATTAAAAAAAGTTATTTGAATTTCTTATTGTGATGCAACTGTTGCGCCACCCTGTACTTCACCTGGCTATGACATGCTCGTGTAAAATTAAAGTGGAAACTGGATCTAGCATCGACGTGGTTCGGTTACAAAATCATCACGCTGATCATAGTCAAACGCCTATGACACATTTCACAAAACTCAAGGGAAATGCCCAAAAATAATATACAGAAGAGAGAAACAGCATCAAAATTATCCTTTGTTATTTCCTTAACATGTACAGAAATGTTTCTTTTTTTGCTAGTTTTCTCTACTAGACCAACATTAAGTTTTATATATGTATTAATTTGCAAACAATTATATTTGGACGTCCCACGTGAATATTTACAAACCACTGTGCTATCATTGTTGTGCACTTTAAAGCTATTATCATGTTTTGATTTTGGAGTTTGTGATTCTGTCATGTCTGAACGGATTTGTTGTCTTTGCTATATATGGAGATATTTGTGCTTTACAAAATCTCAAAATTATAATTAAATAAATCATAAAAAAAATCATACAACGATGGTTTTGGATATGAATTGAAATTATTTTGTCAAAAAAACAAAAAAAAACAATGAATGACGGAGACACTCAACAGGTTTGTGAAAAGTTGGCACGAAATATTAGCAACTATTTGAAATAAGGACGTCCTTTGTTGAATATAATATTTCATTATTTTGAATTTTATCTCTCAGGAGCAGGAGCAGGAATCACATAAAAATCACATGTATTTACATTCACGCAGAAAGCTTAAGTGTTATATTGCGATATTGACGGATTTCGCTGTGTCTTAAAATTATTTGTTATTCGAAGATATATATTTGAATTAACCAGATAATAAATAATATTAATAAATAAATGATCATATTATGGAGGTGTCAACAATGTAAGTCAGTCGTCGTAACTCGCGATGATTAACCAACGTTATAATATTAAGAAAATTTCACTTATTAGTTGATATCTTCTGGAAAAAATTGTAATTGTTGTAATATTAAATGGGCTTTGTAGCCAAATATTAATTTAACTGTTTTATAAATTTCTGTTAGGTAAATTGACTTAGATATGAGCGCAGTGTACAGAGTGCGAAGGTTTTCAATAGGATAAATATTAACCAACTTGACTTTCTTATTACAACTTACTTCCAAATTAGCAATTATAGAGCACTCGTTGGTTTTTGCCAAACCGACTAATTTGTACGTACGATACACAAAAAGGAGCGGTAATGCAGACCAGAACTACCAGGGCCTAAAACTAGCCGACCTAATAAAAAAAGACACAAGAAAGTTAGGAACAATTTTCTTTATTATTCAACATAATCTCCTCTCATAGCTCGATGTGCTTTTTCCAGCGATATTAAGTAGCTTCTATGCCCTGCTCATGTTAAGAACTGTCAAACTCCTTAAAATAGCCATCAATTACAGACTCCACCTTTGCATTGTTGGCAAATATTTTACCACCGAGCTATTTTTTCAAGTTCGGAAATAGAATATAGCCCTAGGGAGTTAAATCTCGCGAATAAATTGCGCAATGAAGCAATTCGACCTACAATTCATTAATTTTGGCCATCGTAATAGTTGATATGTGAACTGGAGCATTTTCTTGATGAAACACTCTCTGCGGCCTTTTTCCATCAATGCAATATTCGCCATTGATGATTCTTCCTTTCTGAAGATAATTAATAAAATAATCGCATGCGCATCCCAAAAAACAGATGCCATGAACTTGCCTGCAGATCGAACTACTTTTGCCTTCTTTCAACACAATTCTTCCATCCCAGTTCACTGATTTGACTGTTCCCTTACCTCAGATGTGAAATGGTGAACCCATGTCTCATCCATGATTATAAATCGATGCAAAAGTTTGGCTTTATTGCGGTGAGACATCGCCAAATACTCTACTAAAAACGAGCGCGGCACCCATCTTGAGCACGGCTTTCTCTTCTTCAAGTCTTCGGTCAATATACGACTTATAGTACTTTTTGAAATACATGTTATTATAGCTAGCTCACGAACCTTCAAGCTACGATCATCCAATAACATTTTGTGGATTTTCTTCACCATATCTGATGCGGCCTCCCCAATTATAATTTACGATCATTAAAGAAGGAGCAGACTCTTTCAAAGTAGCAGACTCTGGGCTTTAATATTGGTGGAATTGAGACTTTTCAAATGGAAACATTGAATTACATAACGGTTTAAGATACAATTTTTCCATGTTTAAAAATTCCCTAAGATAGTTTACTTTTGGTGACTCAAATCTAAATACTAAATTACGTGGCGCCTTGAAACTTAAAACATATGTTTTATAAAGTTGTCACTTTTCACAAAAATACTTTTTTTCAAACTACTGGCACCATCTATACGGCTAGTTTCGGGCCCGTCGACTTTATTGAATTTTATACTATTAGATGAAAGATATGAATCTAGGATTATTATTGGATGAAACAAAGAGCTTGTAATAAAAACAAGAGTTGATGGGTCTCCCACTGCATCGTTATAAAGCCAGCGAGTGGAAAGAAAACAAACGAGAAGGAATGAAGTCGCAGTGTTGCCATAAAAAATCAATGTGCATCAATGTTTATAAGTCTTTTCTCTCATTAAAACGCAGGTGATTTTTGTGTAATGCCGATGATATAGAAAGAGTGTATCAAGATAAACACAAATATTTTACATCTTCTTTCCACACTTAATTGTACCAAGGAAAATTTTGCTCTGGCAATGTTGAATGTTTAGATTTTCTATATACTCGCCGGAATTATTATGGAAGAGTAATTTTCTAGCAGCATGAGAAAATGGGTTTCTCTTGTTTATAAGTACTCGTATAAGCTCTTTGATTAAATTAAGCATCTTTTATAAAAGATATCAAAAAGGGAGTTTTATACTGCCGGTTTATTCTACATTTTACCAAGTAATAAAATGCATTTGACAAAAATGCAAGTTTCTGCAGCCGACGAATTATCGATATTGACTGTTTTATCAAAATTTGCTTTTTTTTTTTTTTGTATAGGAGATACCAGAATAGGATTGGCGATGTCATCCATTTGCAGAACTAATAGAACTAATATTATTAAGCGAATGATGGTTGCCTATTTCGGCTGAATTCAGTAACGCTCTTTGATATGAAGCTGTGAACGTGTTTGTTAATTGTGCCATATATGTATTTTGAGAAGATATTTGAAAGAGTGTGATTACTTGATCGATTTTTTCTAAAAATTGACACTACAAAGTATGACTTGTAAGAGAAGAGAATGGAACTGCTGACAACACGAACAATATGACCCGTTTTCAATTTCAAATAGTAGTTTAGAAAACCCTTAACGGCTACTAAACTTCATAAAATTATGTGTAACTAAAGTGTAAATTGTAGAGGATATGAACCTATATAAGGTTTTAATGGGCCACTTGTATGGGAGATAAAAGAATAGACATTGTAATCAGCCGATTTTCTCAAATTCTACCTAGCACTACAAAGCAGCACATTGAAGTTACTGCACTCTACGAAATAGGAGTTACAGGGGAAACTTGGAATAATCGGTCAATTTAAGTGGGACGTACCAGAAACGGTGGGTTGATATGACCCATTACGATGTGACAAAATAATGATCTGTGTGAAATATTAAGAAGTTTCATAAAGATTTATGGGGTATATCGCGTCTACCAGCCTGCCAGATGTTTGACGTTAATTAATCGATTCGAAAAGCCATGAAACACATATGGACAAAAGATACTTGTTATTTTAAACACTTCCTTCCGGGTGTTATTAAATTACATATTCCTTCATTCGCTTGGGTGAAGTCGTAAACATTTCAGTGCACCTAAAAACAGTTCATTCCAGAGGTGGTTTTAAAAATCCTGTTACCCTTTTCTAACTTTATTTCGTCATAAGATTTTAGTTCTTAATCCGGTTCAAAATCTATTTTCTATTAGTAATTATTTATTATTGCTAATAGAATATAATTCAAAAATTTGCGAAATTGATCATATTGACACAACTGGCTGTACGGGTAGCTATTTCGGTATTAGCCAAAATGATACCATCTACAGCCCTCTTAGCTATTTGTGCTTTCTCGAACATCATCGCCACCTTGGGGGTCACATAACAATTGAGAAGTTTTGCCGACCGACACTAAAATGTTCTCAGCGAAGAGCACAAGTCAAATATAACTCAACTATAGCGGATTCTTGCCTATGCATGTGTCCATTGGACATTAGAGCCTATTCTTTGAGCTCCGTCTATAGCCGCTTATTGTTCAATTTGTCCGCTTATTGTCCCCGATTGTCCTTATTATATCTGTGATTTAACCTCACCGGCTACGATCTGGCTAAATATGAGCCTGTACCAAGCTTTATGGAGGTTCAAAGAGTTCTATGTCAGTATACTAGGCAGCCAGCCAGCTAACGAGACAGACAGACAGACATCGCTCAGTCGGCTTAAAAATACTTAAATAGGTTTGTTAAAAAACTACTTGGTACTTTAAAACGTTCCTTCCTGTTATTACATTTTTAACTTAATAATATGCACGTTCATTCCTAATGGCTGGAGATATAAAGAAGGAATACCACCTTCTAGTAGGGGAGGCTTTGCATATTATATTCTTCGATTACATGTTATGTTTGAATCACGCGTGAATCGTATATGACACGAAATAGTCGCGTCACGCGCACAGCCCTTTGTAACACTCACATAAGAATGACAAGTTTGTATTTGTTCTGGTTGATATTTGATATCTTTCGCTTTTGACCCTTTTTGCTCCACTGGGTATCGTCATCATTCCACAACTTTATAGACTATCCCACTTTTGGTTTTGATAATGAAAATTGCACGGACTTAAATTCATTAATGTGGCACTATATTTCTTCTTTCAACTAAGCAACAGCATTAAAGGAATTACAATTGCCCATCATTGCTTTTTTTTCTTCTGGCGTCAATAAATCGACAGCTTCTTTCATTGTCTCCTTATTAAAAGTTTTGAAAAACTCTCCAGCGTCATCCTCGATTTCTTTCAAACCATGTTTGTAAAACAATTGGCGAACTTCTTTAGCTTCAGGAGAGGCATCATCCTGTTCATAGGGGCGATACATATCGGCCAATTCGTGAGATACTTTATATAAGTTAACAAAGCAGCCCTCAAAATTTTCTTTGTGGTCTTCATATGTTTCTAAAAAGCTCTCCAAATTCTGTTTGTATTCGCTATATTCCTTGGTGGTGGGCAAGTCCTTTACAACACCCTTAACGATGGTATCAGCCTTTTCCATCCAGAGCTTTAGTTTTTCATAAAAAACTTTTAATTCCTGCTTGATCCCATCGTTACCTTCAGAGCGACCAATGGTTCCAGCCTGTGATACCTGAGATCATGGAAACTCCTGAAGTTAATTTGAAATCTTGAAGTTAGATTCTAATGCGAATTAAACCTACTTGGAAAATTATGGCGACGCACAATAGAACAAACACGAATTTCATTTTGTTGAAAATGTATGCTGTGACAATCGTAAAACTGAATACAACTGAATATTTTGTTCGCACTCGGCATCTTTTTATATTGCGAACTTAATTTGATTGAGTTCTTATCTGCAAAATTGCAAAGTATTATCTGCGGTACGTTCGAGTATTTGATATTATATAATTGTTTCAAGCCTATTAAGTCGGTTGATTGCAAAAGACACCTTTCCCCCATAAAACGCGAAAGATGCTGTCTTATAAAATACTGTATTATATGAATGCAGGATTTTGGTTAAGTACGAAAAACGGGCTCACGTTGCTAAGTTAATGAAAATCAGCAGTTACAATTTAACTCTCAATTATTTGAAACTTAGGGTGAACAAATTTAATGATAATCATAAAATGCACCAAACGCCTCTTTATCACTTTTGCAGAGACAAATAGGGATTATTATAGTATGTCGGACAATAAGCCTGGGAGTTAAGAACGAAAAATATTTTTTGAAAAATTCAACCTCATCATGACCAGTACAAAAATTTCAGGCAGGTGAGTTGACTTATACATACTTTCATCGAATGTCCTTTGGTGTAGCTGAAAAAACAGTCTGAATTAGAACACAGTAAAACGAGGAAAATTTTAATTTTCTGCACTCCTCCGTTTGGGAAATGTAGAAACACTACCGATTTTTACTAAATCATCCAATTTGTATGTGTGCTACCCTAAGAGGCGTGGCAGTGCAATCTATATTCTTTACTATACATCCATACAAGGCTATATTTGAATAACGGGAAAACTCTTGTCTGTTTAACAATTGGAATTGTATATGAAGGTGCCATAGAGGACCATGCAGAATGAAACTCTTAACTGCTCTTATTGAGATAAATTAAAAATTGTCCTTCTTTCACTAGAAAAGCGGTTAATACATAAAACTTATCCGACTATGAATCAGTATAACGTCTTCTACTCTACGGGTGGCAGATGACATATGCGGGCAAAATTGCTGCAGTGAAAAAATTGTCCATAGAAAGACTAAATATAGCTTTATATTATAGCAGGTAATCCTATCTCAAAAATTTATTAAGTAGCTGCCCAGACTGCGTGCTCAGTTATTGAACAATACAAAAAAAGGAATTTTTCAATGAAAAATTGAGCAATGTTAATATATTGTAAGAATTATATATGAGTAGATGACGATCTGGACAGTTTCACTTATCTGGCCTCGGGTTGGTACGACGTTTACAATTCCTTGGTCCCCAATTGTTACAACTGAAACGAAATAGTTCAGTAGGAAAAACTAGCTTATAAAAGGACTAAACCCAATTTTGGAGAAATGCTACTTCCTCTGTATTATTCTTATATTTTTTCATCAGATTCTCCTATTCTAAACCTGATTATTGAAGCCGATTATTTTGTAAGGTAAATAACAGTTCATTAGTCAATGTTTGCGTATATCGTATAAGTGGTGATCTGACCGAAGTTATTGTGACCGGCCTTATTTGCTCCCATCTACTTGTGTTCTGTGGATGGCCAACCAATACAACCAATTTTTGCGGACGACTACTGCTTTCTGCATCATCGGTGAACGTACGAGCGCGTTTCAAATCAGCAAACCATACGCAAGTGGACATTTTCGATTCCTATCCACTTGTTTTCTTTTGATGGTTTTTGGTACAACCATATCTTACGGACGAACACTGCTTTTTGCATCATCGGTAAACGTACAAACCCGTTTCAAATCAGCAAACCATCAGCAAGTGAATGTTTCCGACGGAGAAAATTTACCCTTTTTAACCCATTTCAGAATTTGAATTGTAATTTTCTCAATCAATAATCAATGACTAATCAATATTCGAAAGTAATTCTTTCCTATTGCATATAAAATAGCACAATCAGCGTATTTCAAAGCAATGGACAATTATTGATATAACACGAAATTTTGATAGGCGTTGTTGAAATATTGCTGCAATTTAAAGATAATGTTGATTTACTTGTTAGAAGCGACACCATCTGACCCAAGACTGATGCCAGAACTCTTTGTAGAAATATTGAAATTAACATTTTTACGTGAAAAAGAAAATCTTGCGAAAATTCAAAAAACGTGTTGAAGGATTCCGCGTTATAGGAGGGGAAAGTGTACAAACACATAGAAAAATTACATAATATATTTCAATGAAATATAAATTCTTATCACCGGCTGTGACAGAAAATAAGGTCACATGGCCTAGCTCTGCCGTGTCAAACATATTTACTTTGAATTTCTCAATATCGTCTATGATTTCATTTGTATAAATGATGTGCACTAGAAATTTGATAGGTCATGTGGAGACGATAAGCGTATTTTATTTACATGGTATGACTCCTCATATAATTTGCGAAAAAAACATTGCAAAATATTAAATGTCGAATTAATTAATTGGGGGAAAAAGTTGACATCTTTCAATTAGGAAGTAATTTAAATAGCGAGTTATAAAATTTCATTTAATTTTAGTGTTTAGTTTGGGTTCGACAGCTCATCAAATTTGAGTTGTTTTGAAGGAAATTAAAAAGGTACAACAACATGGAACATTAAATCGTAGTTAAAGCGTTTCTTTCAATCGTTTAAAATAGAAACGGACTTGGAAAAAAATTAAATGTTTCATCCAAACTTAATTTTTTTTTTGGAATTTTCCTTAAACTTGCCAAAAAAGAAAAAGCAAACTTATTGGGAATTCCAAAACTTTTTAGTTATTTAGAAAATATTCAAAGATAATTTAAAAAAATATCATGTCGGATTTGAAATATGATATGATATGATAATTTATAAGTCAACTTTAGCTGACAGAAGTAATGCGATTTCTGCTTTATGCTTGTTCGATCAATTATTTGGTGAAACATGTGATTTATCGTACCTTGAAGCCTTACTTCAGTTAATACATTCGTTATTTTACAAGAAAGTGGCAATGTCTACCTTCTTTTCAAGAAATTATGCTCCATTATACAGGGTGGCGCATGAATTGTGCTACGGTGTAGCAGTAACTGTCAATGGGGGACCCTTATTTCAAGATATTGAAGGAGTTCTTTTACTGTTGCAAGATAGATCAACTACACACACAGCCAGACTGGTTATGGCGAAGCTCCTATAGGGCCACTCTATTTTGTTTCACCGGCTCGTTTAATTAAAGCCACTAGTAGCTGATTATTAACATTGTCAAGCAGTCTAATATTTGAATTAAAAAGTCAAGCTAAAGTGGCTAAAATGTACTTAGTAATTAATTTTATTTTTAAATTTCGTCAGCTTATACAGGGTGGCCCAAAATGACCGAAGTGGTGTGAATTGCTTATAACTTTTTATTTAAGACATATTTATTTAATTTTTTTTTTAGTACAGTAAATTTATGGGGAATATTTTTAGATTAGTTATTAAAAATGATAACCCGCAAGTGGTGGCCATTTTCTGCTTCGCACAAATGTGCTCTTTCCAACACATTTTCCATGACCTTTCGCAAAATTTCCGGTGTTATGTTGTTAATTTCGTCTCGAATATTGGATTTTAATTCGTCAATAGTCCTGGGCTTATTAACATAAACTTTCCTTTTTAAATAACCCCAAAAGAAAAAGTCTGGAGCGGTTAAATCCGGGTTAAATCCAATTAAAATTGCTTGTACGCGAAATTATTCTTTCACCAAATATGTCGCGTAAGAGAGCCATTGTGGCCCTCGCAGTGTGCGCTGTGGCAACCATATTTGCGGATGGTTTTCCACGGCTGGACTTACAAAATTTTCCAACATGGCCCGATATCGATCAGCATTGATGGAAATGGCAACACCTCGTTCATTTTCAAAAAATATGGGCCAATGATCCTTTCTGAAGAAACACCGCACCAAACAGTGGTGTGAAGGTGTAATTGTCGTTGATGAAGTACTCTCGGGTTTTCCGTAGCCCATATCCTACAGTTTTGCTTGTTAACGAACCCATTTAATTGGAAATGGGCTTCGTCACTCATAACTAAGTTATGAATAAAATTAGGATTATCTTGTGCTTTTTGCTGGAAATAAATTGCACAGTCAAGTCGTTGTTGGTAATCTGTCGGTTTCAATTCTTGGACAATTTCAATTTTGTATGGAAACATTCTTATGCTATGCAAAATTCGCTGCAGCGGCCCTCTTGAGGTGCCAAGTTGTGTCGAACGTCTCCTGGTTGATGTTTGTGGATCCTCATGAATACTGTCCTGTACCACTTAGATATTGTCATCCGTGTGCACCGTTCGTCGTCTGCCAGCACCAGGAAGGTTCCTTACTGCTCCTTGTTCTCGAAAATTTGCAACAAGACGGTTTATTGTTGACTGAGAGGGTGCAACCCGCACATTAAATTGACGACGGTATGCACGCTGAGTCAAGTAAAAAAAGTAAAATTCAACGATTTGGTCACGTTGTTCAGTTGTGTATTGCTCCATTATAAATTCTCCAAGTCTTCTTTACAAAATACTAAAAAGACAAGAAAAAAAAATTATAACAAAAGAGGTAAAAGGAATTCACACCACTTCGTTCATTCTGGGCCACCCTGTATTTAAATACAACAGTATTCCTAATCTTATTTTCTTATGTCCTAATTTCTCTTTCCTAAACGATAACATTCCTAACATTAACATTATTTGTCCATGTTTACAAATTCATATGTTTTTTAAGATTGCCACTTTTCAGCAAAATATTTTTTTCAAACTGCTGGCGCCATCTATACATTGGGTCGGCTAGTATTGAGACCACTCTCGTAAGTAATATTAGCCACGGCAATAATCTTACGATTATTAACCGCAATCCAGTCCTGAAATGCCGCAGATCTCTTAACGAGATGGCTCAGCATTTCAACATTCACATACCAGGGAACTACAGAGCAGATGAACTGGCAAGACTGATGAACTGGAGTCCGTGGGCATTCCTCTAGCCACTTGGGAGCTCCTACTGCGAGATAGAGCATTTTTAGTTGGTAGGTGGGCATCTGTTCGAGGCTGTAATCAGTCCAGACGGATGTGGCCTCGCCTAGATCTGAAGCGTCCCCCCAAAACTGCTGTCACTATCAAGAACCTACGTCTCATTACTTGTATCCGTCATGACGAAACGCTGTCTGGTTGGAAGACATGCAGTGAGACTGAAGGTTGCGACTAGTGACTTCTGCAGGAGCTGTGGGGATGAAAAGGAGGAGGAGTGCATAGAATATCTTCTCTGCAATTGCCCCACCCTGGCGAACAGGCGGAGATAAACATTGGACTCTTATTTCTTTAGGGAGCTAGGAGATCTGGACGATATAGATATTGTCCGACTTAAGAGCTTTCTTGGGGCGCTCGGGCTGGTTCAACGGGGGAAACTAGGGACATCCGGACCTCTAGCTTCCGTGGTATCACAATGGGCTATGTGGTTTACGTGAATCTGTCTATTCAGACAGCCACACTAACCTAACCTAAACGAAATCCAGGGTTTTAGTTCAATACTACCTGTATTGAACAAAATATATTTTACATTGTGCGTGATTTGGGTGCACGTAAAAATAGTGCATACTTATTTTTAAGTGCACTCAAATCAAGTACAAAGTATATGTAATCAATCCAAGTTCTACTTACTCATTTCAAGTTAAAATTTATTTGTGTTTGAGTAGATTTAGTATACTTACATTGAATGCAATTTCAACCCACATTTAGTACGATCTTTTTTTGATTGTATCGTTTTTTTATCGCTCGGCAAATCTTTTTTCAATAATGTATTCAAATTTCAAAGTTGGAACTTCTGGGCTTGTGAAAAATGTTACATTTCTTGGACATGTTATACAACTTTCCTAAAAAGCTGTGCCAAAGACATCAAAAGAAAACACAGAACCCCCGGCTTTAATGAATCGGTAATGACAATCCCCAAATGCACCGCAACAATTTTATTGCTTTAAAGATTACTTTAAGCAAAATTCTGAAACAAATCGGCAAAGATTGTATGGAAAATCTTAAATTTTGTGACGATAATGTTTTATTTTATCCAAAGACAATTTTCAAGTTAAACACGGAATGCATAAAAACATTATTGGAATTTGGTGAGTTTACTCGCTCTTTCAACAGAGGCTGTCTTGAATTATTTCGTTTTATCCTTGTGTTTATTTACCTTTGTTTTTTTTTTTTCTTCAAAAAGAAAAGCACCTGCTCCCAAGTTCAAGTTCAAATCCTGTTTCCGGGCAAGTTTTCAACAACTCATCAGCCATGGCTCGTGTCCATTTAGTCAAGTTCGTACGCAACCCTCTATCTGAAATATCAAATTCAGGAATAAATTAAAACAATAAACTAAAACACACCAACAAATTATAAACAATAAACGGCAACAACAGCGAACACTGCGCCATTAAATAATGTAAGGTGATGATGTAAGAACTGCGTCCGTCCGCCGATGTCTTTGAATTCGAGTTTTAAATGAGTTTCAAATTTAACATCGCACGTGCCCTCGACGGCTACTGCCGAGCCGGCAGTTGTACTGCAGCAGACATCTGCTACCAACAGATGCATTCTTCGCGACGGCCTGCACCAAAGGGGAATAATGCGCACGCGCGCGTTCGCTCCAAAACAGAGATCATAATATGCGTGTAATGAAAGACTGCAGCAAAAAGAAGGTGATTAGCAAGCACAGCGTCGCTCCGTAGCCAAACGGATGAAGATTCATTCTCTCATTTATGATATACCTGCCTGCCCACATACTTTCGTACAAATACGATTTGTGCTGTTGTTGTCATTTTGAAATCTTTTAGGGTCGTTTTCCCCCCGCTTCTTCTAGGAATTCACAAAAAATACTACATATCATTTTTCTGTTGAATGCATCACTGATAGTCCGAATGTAGGTGATAACAATATAAAATATTTTCAGAGCTGCCAGTGTTTGAACACTTTTGTTGTTGGCTCGCCGATGCATAATGAATTTTAAACTCCGAATTTAACTGGAGTTTATTCAAAGAGACTGAAAATGCGTTGGATGTTTTGAAATGAATTTACGAACTTAAATAATCAAATAAATAAATTACCACGAAAACAAGTGAAAATGTCAAAAAACAGTAAATGCGATAAAACACGATTGGAGGAATTTGAGGTCTGTCATAAATACTGTGTGGGATACCCTATACAAAAGTGAGATACTTAGAGCGAAGAAAACCAGGGTGGTCAAAAATCCAATAAAAAAACTACTGGATGGATTGTATTTGAACTTCATGCGATCTCATAGTTAAATCAGAAAAGACATTAAAGTGGAGTGAATTTTACACATGTCTTAGGTTTTCTATTGTAATTCGCTTGACTTATAAGAGCCAACGTGGGTTTTATTTTACATTACTCGCAGTGTGCTAATCCCACAATATGATTGTCAGCGCCCCTCTATGACAGACTTGAACTATCTAAGAATATGAGGCGATAATTTTGAGAGCAAGCTAAAGCAACACTTGGCTATTTGTTCCAGTCAAATTGAGTTTGTTAGTATGCGACAACCTCCCCGCTGGCGTAGGTGAGGCACCACCTCTGCTATTCTGTGGGTCTCCAGATCTCGATTGCAATGCAACTCCCTAGACGAGCACGAAAACTTAATCGGCAATATTGCTTTCAAATAATAACTCGCTCAGTTAACCTACTGTCAAGTTCTGCTTTTAACAACATCCTGCAAGGTATTGGAGATTTAAACATAACTGCAGATAGTTGGAATGTTCGATACTACATTGCAAGAATATAGCGTTTCCATAGGTGGGAAGCTCTTTCTCTCGAAGACGGCGTAAGTCAACCATGTAATCTAGATATGAGCTTTCTAGGTCTTTCTGAGCTCCCAGAATATCACTAAAACACAGATGAACAAGAAACGATATTCAAGATCAAGTGCGGGTGAACCATTCTTGTTGGTGGTGCCATAAACAGGCCCCTTGCCAAATTTAGTAGCCGCGATACTTCCAATTTTAATTTCTTGCTATCCGGCGAGTGAATGCTGTGCAGTGGAGCAGCAGCTGCCGTCGCCAAAATTGATGTATCAGAAAGATCGAAAAGTCAGTTGCACGATCAGAAATGTAATATAACAGATATCGAGGCATCATAATTTCGGCCGGGTCGAAGCTTATTTACCCACCATCGTAGATTGTGTTAAACAGAGTTTTAGTATTTTTCTAGCGTCACATCCCCAATTAGGAAGATCTCTTGGAAAGTCATACAAAATAGAGAGGTTTATTTCAGTATCTAATTACTACTCTATGTGCCTTTTAATTACCGATACCGAATACTAAAACTATTTGGCAAGTTTCGAAAAAGATTCACTTTCAAAAAAAGTGTATTTTGGTCTTGTATTGGCAAATTTTTTCCTACTGATGCAATTTGTTTCACATATGACACCTGTGTTTCATAGGCGATGTACCGACGCGTTGCACAGATAAATGGAGTGCCGGAAAAGCCATCTTTCAATACATAAAATATTGACATAGTCCGTTTTAGATGTAATTTTTAATCGTTTTCAATAACCACGCCCACAGTAAAGGTGACGGGAATTTCTGTGCTGTTTTTATAACAACATTCCAAACACTCAACCACTTTAGTTTATAGATCTTTCTGGTCGAACTAAAGTTTAGTTACCTCTCATAAAAAGTGGCAGGTTTGGTCACTTCATGTACTCCCGTCCAAATGCTAGACTTTTGCAAATTGGTCTTTGTTTTTGAACGATAATAAAGGGTGATTTTTTAATCGTAGTTTTTTTTAATCGAATAAAACACTCAAATTTGTATCACATATTAAATTTTTTTATTGAAATCGATAAATTGGTTTTTGCCATTTAATTTTTGAATATAATTTCATGTAAATGTAATTTCATGTAAAGAATAACGCATGTTATTTTATCCTGTGAGGCTTCAATAGTGTTCGGCTTGTCCACATAGACTAACGACTTGACATAATCTCCCAAGAAATAATTAAGAGGCGTTAAATCGCAAGATCTTGGGGGCCAACTCACAAGGCCAAATCGAGAGAAAAGTTGCTCACCAAATTCTGTCCTCAACATATCCATTGCTTCACGAGCAGTGTGGCATGTTGGACCGTCCTGATGAAACCACATGTCAACTCAGCTAATTGGTGCAAAAAAAAAAAAAAAATCTCGTATCATGACTCGATGTTGTTCGCCGTTGACGGTAACCTTTCCTCCAAGGTCGTCTTTGAAGAAATATGGACCGATGATGGCACCAGCCCATAAACCACACCAGACTGTCGTTTTTTTTTCAGGATGCATCGGTAGTTCATGTATGGCATGTGGCTGTTCATCACTCCAGATGCGACATTTTCGCTTGTTTACGTATCCGTTCAGCAAGAAATGAGCCTCATCGCTGAACACAATTTTTCGATAAAACAACGGATTTTCATTGAGCTTTTGTAAGGCCCATTCACCAAAAATTAGACGTTGTGGTAGGTCATTCGGCTTCAATTCTTGCGTGTGTTGGATTTTATAGGTTTTCAAACCCAAATAGACGTGTAAAATTTTCCTTGTGGTTGAGTAATACATGCTCAATCGCTGAGAACGACGACGAATTAATATTTCACGATCGTCATTAACACTGGTCGCTACGGCTGCAATATTTTCTTCAGTACGCACTCTACGCTTGCGAGTCGATAGTTTTATGTCCAACAAAGTAAATTTGGTGCGAAATTTAGAGATAACTGCACGAATTGTTGATTCAGCAGGTCGATTGTGATGGCCATAAAATGGTCGTATCAAACGATGCACATTTGCCACAGAGTACGAATTTTGATAAAAAATTTTAACGATTTGCAATCGTTGCTCGTTTGTTAGTCCTTGACAGATGACGTTTGGACACCATTACCAACCAGTGCTGCCTAAAAAACTAACTATAACTATATGTAGTGTAGTTAGCTATGTATGCTTCACAGTCCTTTAATGCGCATGACTTAAAAGCAAAATGCGGCTGCTTCAAGTACCTATCAAGCAAAATCATCAAGTACTTATCAATCAAAAAATACCAAAAAACTAAAACAATTTGTGAAAGGTTCAACTTTGTAAGTTTACAGAGTTATAGCAAAAAAGACTGACAATTTTTGAAATTCAAAGAAGATGCAATTGTTTTTGATTATGGATCATCTTTTTAACTAAATTCGGCATGGCATCAACAAGACACAAATAGAGTTAAATATACCCAAAGTTTTTTATTTTATTTTGTTTTTCGGTATTTACAGTCTGTTTCCATAAAACGTTTAAAATGGTAAATGAAAGATTGGTCCATTAACGAAAACCGTCTTAACATGGTTTTTATAAAACGTACGAAAGTTTTTGTAGACTTTCAAAATTAGAAAAAAAATAGTATCACCGCTATTTTTTTTTAACATTTTCTCATATGTTCTATATAAAAATATTCTTTTTTGTTAAATCTTATCAATAAGAAAAAGCTCTTCGAATTGCAAAGGCGAACACAAATAGTTGTTCGTCTATATGACGAACGAATTGAGGGATTCATATGATGTTAGTGTTATTTTATTTTGGTTCATAATTCGGTTCATAATATTTTGTTAGTTAAAATTTCCTACAAATTTTTTTAAAATTTTAAATTTTGTAGGAAATCGCATCACGCCTGCTTTATGCACAGTTGCCATTCGTCGTAGACCTCAAGGCAATGTTCATGAACAATATTATTTAAATAATGTCAGATCAATTTAAAGCCGTGTTCCGTTAATTGATTTGCTTGTTAATCGCTCAAGACAATATTGATTATTACCATTAGCATTTACAAATATTGAAATAAACTACAAAATTTTAAAAGAATGTTCATAATGCAGGTATGCTCCGCTTTAGCCCGGAAGTAAACTAAAAATTTTATAGGTGAACAAAGAACAAATTCGTTTTCCTCTTATAAACTCCGCCCAAAACTGCATAGTTTCATACCAAACAACATGATTCCATATAGGGTTTAACGGTATTCAATAACTTTATATTATTTTATACAGGTTATTATGAACAGAGCTGTTTAACTGTTTTACGGAGAGACCCCAAGTCAAAGCGATAATAACAACTTATGTATGTAAATATTTAAGTGAAATATGTTATTTTCGAAACATCAAAAAAAAAAAAAAAGAAACATTTTTGTACAGTTGCTAATGTGGATTTCATAATGAATTTTCCATCATCGTCGAAAATTATATTGTAGATTTTACAAAACAACAGCAGACAACAGCCAACGGTCTAATGATCTTCTTGTTTTGGGGCGATTTACTAACCAAAGTTGCAGACAAGACGATTGATGATCGTTGCAGTGCCTACATAATGGCCATTTATGCCTCCGATAGTTAGCCTTCTCCGGTGTTTTATTTGATGCCATAAAATGTCATCGGATATGTTACAGATTTTCGTTCGTTTGGGCAATGAATGAACGCTCACACAAAAACCCTGAAAACAACTGAAAATGCTGGTTACCACAGTTATGTTGTATCACATCTGTTTAGAGATTTGGAAAATCGACATTTAATCTGTCAGACGTTGAATTTGACATGCGTGTCAATCGTGACCGCACTTGGGCATTTCATTATATCCAGTTGGTTTTGTTGAGTGATGTTGCCCCATTAACTGTTAAGTTAATGGCACAACTTCACTTGAATTAGGATGAAATGCCGCTTTAGATGACCGGCAGAAGCAATAGTAATGATCGTTTAAAGTGACGGAATCAATTATGCTCCCAATTTTGTTGTACATCAAACTAATTTTCGTTAATTATGTTCAATAATTGTGTTTAAATAGTTTTAAGTGTTCATTGATAGGAATATTTTTTTTTTTCGATAATGAAGAGAATTAATGCGCCAGCTGCATATTGAGTGAGTTTAGTTTAGTGATATTGAAAAGGTGTTTTCCATCTATGTAGAGTCTTCGAAAGCAAAAAATTGGCACACTGTATAAATGGCATAAATTCGCCAATGTAAATATAAATTCAAATGATTGGTAGTAAAATATCTGTTACACAAGATTATACATTTAGTGGTTTTAAAAACGCCGGTCTGCCAAGGCTGTCAGCTGTTAAATACCTCTCATCTGAAGTGTTATTTACTTAGAGAAAGGTTCGTCATTTATGAATATGGATCGTTTAACAACCGAAGAAAGTGTAAAAATAGTTAAAACTTACTACGAAAGTAGTGGTTCAAATGTGGGAACATTTCGTGCATTATCAGAATCGACCTACTGTGCAAAGGATTGAAAAAATTCAAAGAGACTGGATGAGTTGCAGGTATGGTCTGGCCTGTGCATCATCGCAATGTACGCACTGCCAAAAATGTCGCTTCTGTTAGTAAAAGAGTGGTGAATAATCCGAATCTCAATTAAGAGCACTGTAGCCATAGTTGAATATTAAGCTTTTTTTGCCTGCATTTAAAGATTATGATGTGGACGATATATGGTTTCAAGAAGACGGTACCACGAGTCACACAACACGACCGATTTTGTCTTTAATGCATGAGAAGTTATTAGAAAGCGTTTCATATTTCATGTTTTGGGGACGCCAATTGACCACCAAGATCATACGATTTGAAGCCGTTAGACATTTTTTTAGGAATACGTTAAAGACCGTGCTTCCGCGGATAATCTCCAAACGTTGGGGCAGTTGAAAGCCAACATTCGCCAAGTTATCGCCGAGATACCGCCCGAAATGTAGGAAAAAGTGGTCAAAAACTACCTCAGAAGGATTCACTGCTGCACCCAATCCAGAGGCAGTCATTTAAATGTCATTGTATTTCGTATATAATGGCAAGGTCCAAGCTTTAAAATCAAATAAAAATTTCATCGAAATCATGGCTTTATGTGTGTTTTATTTAACTTTACTTTTGGAACCGAAAAATGGATGATGCGCTATCTTGGGTATGACGACTATTAGCATATTATTAATCAGACTTACGGGCGTTCACGCAGATGTAGGAGACAAAAATCTTGACCTGCCCTCCAGCTTATTTTATTTTTTTCTTCTTCTTTCTTATTTTGTCACAATTTCTTGATTCTTAAGGGACAAACAATTCCTATACTACTAGAGGATGTCCTAATTGAATAAAGCGTGGAGTAGGATATTGTTAAAGTTACAATTAAAATTTAGTTTTATTCAGTTTCTATTTAATTTAATTCGATACTAAAAATTTTTAAGTCCACAATCACTGCATGGAATAGAAATATTCGCATTTTCACAACTATTTCACCATTCCAAACTCTCGGAGGTGTTTCTATGGTCAATAATTTAAACTTCTGGGTCACTTAGATCTTGTACAAGTTAGGGGCAATATTCGAAGGGTCACCATATCTGCCATAAAAAAGGCGCAACCCGAGCAGAATTTATTGTTGTTAAAGTTTTATCATTTCAACGTGTTGTTCAACCAAGTTGATATAATGATTTTATATCAGTGACTATAAATTAAACTACATATTTGGCAGGCGCCACCAAAACAAGATGGTCTTCACTGACTGTTAACATCGAGAAGTTTTACTTGGAAAATCCGCTAGATACGAGAAACGATCATCGAAAGTCTTATATTTTCCAAAGAGAGCGAATTAATTATAAGTGTGAGGATCTTCTAGTCACTGGTAGCCAGATGTAGAGGAGGATGTGGCAACAATACGAACTTCGATTCGTGTCATCCTATCTATTGACTTGTTACACAGTGCATTGAATTGGATAGAAATACATTTTCTTTCGCATTTGGGTTTGTTTTTCTTAATATCTTTCTTCAAACGAATCAAAAGTACCACATAATATTTTTAATTCACCTCTCTTCCTTTTCCAAGGTAACCGGTGAATTGAATGTCATAATCATACCAAAATAGGATGAAAATAACCTTCTGTCGGACTATTGCACTTTTGATCTCTAATCTGATGGCAGCTTTCACCACCACGCTTTGTCCTCATCGGAGTGCCGAATCAATTCAGACGTGTATTGTTGGGTACAGGTTTCGTCCATTATCCAAGTCGCATAAAAACATGATTTTCATTGCGTTCATAATGCTTTTGTGTGCCAATTCCGTGTCTGATATGTCAATTCCCATAGTTGGACTGTGGCCCATATGGACAGTGTCCATAAGAAAACAATGTCGTTTGGAATATTGCCAAGAACGCGAGCTGAGTTTCACTGCTGTTCGTCATAATACTTATAATTTTCTATGAGGAAACGATCCCCGACGAACGTCTCTTGCAAAAATTTTCAAAAGGTTAAAGCAATCAATCTGCATATTTACTTCGTAAAAATCCCAGTTATTTGGAAACACTCCTTAAGTTCGGGGGCCAAAACACACACAGTTTATTTCAAACAAATCGAATTCGATTCGAAAAAATTCTTGACGAAAAAGGCAAGAACCCTCGATATCGACCGTCATCCCTAATGGAGGCGCTTTATGTAAGCGAAGATGCACGTTTTTGAGGTTTTCCGATGCATTTGTGCCTGGGTCTGAATTGGCTATATAGTCTATTTCGGCAGGCTTTCAATCGCTCTACAAAAGCGCTGTTGAATTTATAACTTTGCCGTAACAAAATTTTTTTCAAATATCGCAAGTATTCAACCAAAATCATTTGAATTTCATATGTAAAATACATTTTTTTTTTGCTGAAAATGAAATGTTTTGCCAATCATGTTCGGTGTGGAATACTTATTAGGCTGGAATTAACATAAGTGTTCAATATCGCTAGTAATATCAAGAATTTGGAACTTGTCGATGTATGCATTCCACTTGCGGAATTTTGTTAAAAAAAAGAAAACGAATAGTGAAAAAATTCACAATTTCTCCTTTAGCATAACAAATGAAAAATTGTCAGTGAGTGTCAACTACTTTTAAATTCTGACAGCATAAAATACAATTCCGAAAGCAACTGAATTGTTCTCATTGTTATGTTTATTAACATTTTTGTCATTTCGTTGATATTTATACGGCAAATGGAGCTTTCTTTTCACTTACGTTGCATTAAATATTCACTAAAACAAAACGAGGCAACTGCCACAGATATTAACATCTTGTGGCAGAATGTAACACATTTGAAGTGCAGCAACAATGGCGTTAAGAAAAAAAAACAAGTTTCCAATACAAGTTTTGGGTAAAGAAAACCCTATTAAAATATCACTAAATTCAAAGTAAATAGCTTACATACATACATACAGCCGGCTACAGTAAGACCTGCAAAAAAGTCAACTTTAACACCTACTACTTCTTGACATGCTTAAGCCTATGAGACGACGGCTTGGAGAATTCTTTTCAGTGGAGTAACACTATTTGCCACGGATCACATGGAGTGCCAGGCCATGCCACAAACAAAAGCTCACATCATAATTTATAACACCAACACGAAGCGAAGGAGCGCGCGCTCATGCGTTCGTACGAGTACTTACATACGAGTATGGGCGCATGCGCGCTGCTCGTATGCCATCATCCCATATGCGCTTAGCTAAATGGCTTTCTATAGCGAACGTGCTAAATTTGGTTGGCTTAAACCATAAAGCAATTTATAGGCATACACATACCAATACACATGTGAAGGTTTGTGTCAGTGTGGTCTTCTGGTTGTACCCCCAAACTTTTGGCTCTGGTTGCCACAGAGAACGCATTGCTTGGCATGTTTAAAGTCATCAATATAAAATGGGAATAAGACAGCCACACAGTAAACCTGGCTTAAAAGCGCCTACAAATGAATTGCGTTGGTGGTTCACTTGGATTCAGTTGGAAATGTTTGGGTCTGAGGCAGCGCTACCTAGAGCAGTAGCAGAAGCGTCAATGTTGCCATTGTCAGAGTAGTTGTCGCAATTGTTGGTGTTGGGAGTTGGTGTTATTTGTTGCTGCCACAAGATGGCAACCGTTTTGTAGCTACATAAACTTGAGATAATATTTTAGACATGCAAAAGCCATATTTTACCCGGAGGGAAAACAATAAAAGCTCAAACAAATTGTAATATACGAGGTCGGTCAGAAATTGAAATAGGACGCTAATGGCGCCATTGGCTATGAAGGTATTCTTATCCATAACTTTAAATTCCAATAATTACATTATTCTTCCAATATTCTTTAGCACAGCTGGGGTTTGGAAGCAACACCACAATTGTTGGAATATTGGATATTTACTTAAGTAATATAAAAAAAAAATTAATAATTGAGATTTTGTTTCTGTTCAGTATGTCGGGCTACCCTAAAACACTGTTTCACGAGCGGTACAGTGTAAAATATAGTACCGATGTTATATGGAGACTTATACAATTGATAAAGAGTATTCTAACCATGAAAAATTCCAAAATACAATCAATATTTCTGTAGTTTCAACCAAAAAAAGGCACAGATAAAGAACAACTGCTGAAAAGTGCCACTTGGAGTTATTAATTTTTACCATTTAATCTGCTATTAAATTTTTCGTTACGTTATGGAGTAGCTGTAAATTCCAATTAAAGTTATAGTTCCGTATTTTAAGACGAAAAACATACAAAGTGAAAAATTCTGATAAGTGAAGTAAGTAGACCATTATATTGTGAATCCTATTTTTCTGCTATTAAGATACACAAACTTGTTTATATCATTAGTGTTGTAAAGTTGTATAATGCATTTGTATTTAATAACGAATGGAGAAGTTATGTTGTAATATTGTAATTTAATCAAATCGGCCTTAAGGCTTAAAATTACAATCCTGAATAAATAAATTAAATTAATTTAAAATATGTAGGATTGCGAATAATTTTTAATTTAGTAATAAGTGTTAAAAACAATTTTTTGTGTTTTATTTATAATACTAACGTTGCAGTAACGACGGGGTTACGTCGCTATGTCTTTTTCAAAATTCAAAATTTGGATTTAAATCACAATAAAATTTAATAATAAAAGTTATGTAGGAACCACTCTTGTTTTGAGGTTATCCATTTTTCGTTTTCAAGTAAAATTAAATAAAACACACATAAAGCTATGATTTAGATGAAACTTTTATTTCATTATGATGCTTGGACCATGCCATTAATTATGAAATACAATGTCATGACCGCCTCTGGATTAGTTGCAGCAGTGAATCCTTTTGATGTTCCTCCAACGGCAGTTTCGAAAAAATACGGACCAAAGACACCTCCAGACTATAATGCTTACCAAACAGTCACATTTTTCCGGATGCAATGGCTTTTCCACAATCATTTCTGGTTTCTCCGAGCTCCATATGCGACAATTTTGCTTGTTGATGTAACCACCGATTTAAAAATGAGCTTCATCGCTAAAGAAAATTTTATTCGATTGAAGGCCCACGTTTCAATAACCATTTATGTAGTCAGTTTTAACTATTTGTATGTGTTCTTCAGTTGTTAAACGGCCCATATTCCTGAACAGCAAACTCTTAACTAAATAAATAACACTTCAGATGACAGGTATTTAACAACTGACAGCCTTGCTAGACCGGCGATTTTGGAACCACTAAATGGATAACCCTATATTACACAATTTGTGTAAGTTATAGTAAACATAAATCCATTATCATTGCATGACATTTATGGCTTTATTTAGCATAGTTAGAACGATCCGATTTACGTTAAGTATGCACCGTTTCGCTCGATAACTTGTTGCGATTTTGAAGATAATTCGATTATTCCTTTCTCATAGAAACCTTTATCCCTATTTGGCAAAAGAACTGGGACAGCCGATTTTCACAAGCTTCTTTTGGAGTGAATTTTTCACCAGCAAGGACAAGGACATAGACAAGGACAAATATTAATCACTTGGAGCCGGATACAAACTAAAAGTTGGATGTATAAGAACTTCCCCATCAAAAACCCTGAGCTTGTGGCGTGACGCTATTGATGTGTGTGGCCTGATGGAAAACAATTCCTATCCTCTTGACAAAATAGATCCTAGTCTGAGCAATTGTGTCCTTTAGACGGTCCAATTGTTGGCAGTACGGGTTTGATTTAAAAGTTTGGCCATAGGGGAGCAGCTCATAGTAGATGATTTCGTCCCACAAGACACACAGCAATATTGTACCATCCGGTAATCCTGGCTTGGTGATTATTGGCGATTCGACTACGACCGTTTTTACTTTAAATTATCGTATGTGAACTACTATCACCATCACCAATCACCACCCACTTCAGAAATTGATCGATTTCGATTTGGATTGAGTAACGATTCACAGTTGGAAATTCGGTCCATAAGGTTTCTTGTGATAACTCGAGGTTCTTTTTGTATCCTGCCGCATTCAAATGGTTCTAAATGAATTTTTGTGCAATGTTTGGCTTCTGAACAATCGAAGCACTTGGTTGGACTTGATGGATTCCATCACTCTATCGACATTTTCGCTTATTGACCTTCCAAAGCATGAAACATCTTTGACAGCAAAATTACCCGAACAGAATGGACGAAGCTAAAATTGCGCGTGATTGCCTCTTAAAGTGTTAGGGCCATACACTACATTTACATTTTCGGTAGTCTCACTTGCGTTTTCGCCTTTATCGAAGAAAAACGGTAAAATATGGCAAATTTTCTGACGCGCGATCAAGCAATATTGAGACGAGCAATCACAAAACTGTCTGAGCAGTTTTTTAAGCATGACGTCTTATCTTTCTAATGCCGTTCAGAATAAGCCAATCGCGCTTACGCTTGCACTAGGCGCTACCATAACTAATTGTTCAAAAAATATTGGATTTCTTGTTATTATATTTTATATGTATGATATCCTAAGGGGTGTGGCAATACCGTCCATTTACATTGGAAAACCCAAGTTTACTAAATGCCTAAGTGCTAAATCATACTATGTGACGATGCTCTCTATTTTCATTCTTAGAACTTCCTTTATCAAGCGTATGATGTGTTCTAAATTTCATTGAGTTCACTACAAGTACTTCAGAGTGATGGCACCACTGTGCGGAATCAGAACAATGTCTTTTCGGTACAATGATTTGATGACTGTGCATCGTAAGTATAAATAATGAAGTCATTATCTATACGTATTCCTCTAATTAAAGTTGTCAATGACTCATTAATCTACGCTGGCAGTCATAATTAATAGTATTTAAAAATATATTTGACTTAAAGATATTTCTATACAACCTTCTTAACCTTTCCCCTTACCTAGTTTAGCAAATAGACTTTCAATTAATTAGCATACCCCCCTCCTACATCAATAATTTATTAAACAACGGTTTTCTTATCCCCAATCCCAGTTTATTATTTGACTTACAGCCATAACAACAACAACGTTTTGAATTTTATGTTTTTTATGATTTCATTTTCCAACCCAAAGGGCGTTTGGAAGGCATCGAAATTTCTCTTCATTACAACATTTTATTTTCGGGCTTTCTTCGAACATATTGAAAATGCAGTGTGGGTCGTTTAGGTCTTGTTCTCACTTGGTTTTTGATTTAGAGGATCTACACCTTTTATCCACACGACATCATCATCGACAGCATCGATAATTTTATTGTAAGCGAAATGAACTTCATCTCAGCATCATTCAATCCTATCATGAACACGAAAAGAAAATTCATAAAGTTTATTTTGATTTAATGCATTTTAATGCAAACATCTGAGCAGCAGAAGTTGAAAAATGAATTTATTTTTACACGCGAGCGTGTTATTAAACGCGAATATGAGCGAACACTCTACGGTCAGATGACGTTCGACTCTGGATTGGACATTTTCTTAAAATCTGGGTTTCTAGTTTCGATTTCAGTTCTGAAACCAATTTTTTTCGATTATTTGAGTGATTTAGTATTTGAATACTGATACACTCAGTGAAAGGAACCTGGGTTTTCAGTTATGAAAATATGATATTTTTATTTTAAACGATAATAATTAAGTACAGGGTGGTGCACAAATTGCACTACAATATGAAATTCAAACAACTTTTTTATTCAATGTGTTTCATTTATTTTTTATTATTTAGAAAATTTAATTTTATTTGATATAACTAACTGGTGTTGAGACACTTGATCAGGAAATTATTCATTGCGGGATCGCCACAGATTTTTCAGATTTGAATAACAAACAATGTATGTAAAAATATGGGCTTGTTCTAGGGGAAAGTTATTATTTACGATTATTTTTTCAGTACTTTCGAAGTAAACGAAATGGGATTTTGTGACGAGTATGTGACAATTTGGATCCGATTCACGAGAAAATATTTGAAAAGTTCAGTGATATTAGCATTATTTTGACATTCGTGGAAGTTACTTAAAACTACTTCTATGCAATTGGAAAATACTCGCGCTCTAGGTATCATATAGACAATCAATGTAAAGTGTTCTTCATTTTTTTGATTATTAGTTAGGACCAGAAAACTGCATATTTCAACTAAAATCACTCTTTATGAATGAAAATATAACCAAAATCTATACAGACATTTCAGTCATGTAAAATTACTTGGTGAAGTGGCACGATAATTAGTACTCGTACACGGGACTATCGCGACATTCGCATGATCGCAAGTTCATCCCCCCCACACAGCCACCTATCATTGTTCAAGTGGCTGTCACCTCGATGCGCCTGACGAGCACTTTGAGTACTACAGTAACCGATAAGTCTTCTAAATGCTTTTTCAAACGTGACATTCGAAATCGTCGCAGGTCCCGCTGAGAGAGTTTAAAATTAGAATGCGTGTAAGCTCATTGAATATGAGAAGCTTTCCAATGTCTCATTCATGAGATGAAAACGATTTGTTTTTTTTTTTTTGTGTTGGTGAAAAGGGGGCAAGGTGATAAGCCTGATCCTTATTAACGAACGATGTGGGTTCACAACAAAAGAAGGAGAACTATAACCTACCTATCTTAGTATTGGGTGATTTTTTATTGAATTGATGATTTTTTTTAAATCGAATAAAACACTCAAATGTGCATCAAATATTAAAATTTTTTATTGAAATCGATAAATTGTTCTTTGCCATTTAATATTTAAAGATAATTTCATGTAAATGTTGTCTGCGGCTCCGTCTCAAAATGTCCATTTGGAAGGTCCAATTTTCCTGTACAGCTTCAATAGTGTTCGTCTTGTCCACATAGACTAACGAATTGACATAATCCCACAAGAAATAATCAAGAGGCGTTAAATCGCAGGATCTTGGGGGCCAACTCATAGGGCCAAATCGAGCAGTGCGGCCTGTTGCACCGTCCTGATGAAATCACATGTCAACCAAGTTCAACTCAGCCAATTGGTACGCACTCTACGCATGCGAATAGATGGTTTTATGTCCATCAAAGCAAATTTGGTGCGAAATTTGCAGATAACAGCACGAATTGTTGATTCAGCAGATGGCCATCAAATGGTCGTATCAAACGATGCACATTTGTCACAGAGCACGAACTTTAATAATAAATTTCAACGATTTGCGATCGTTGCTCGTTTGTTAGTTTTTTCATGATGAAATGGCAGAGTATACTGTACACTTTCCACTTTGACAGATAACGTTTGGACACCATTACAAACCAGTGCTGTCAACTTAAAAAACTTGAATCTTAAAAAATCACCCCATATAACTTACTGGACAATGATCCTGAATTTAGTACAATTGAAAGAATGGTATGAATCTAGTGCTATATGATTTAAATTAGGTAATTTGTATGGACGGTTCCAATAAAAGTATGGTTATGCGATTGAGGTTTCTATGTATTTTACGAACCGTTGTAATGTAATGCAGTTGCCAATAAATATTTGTTACTGCAGTCCACAAATTACAATGGACGGCTAAAATGTCTATAATTCGGCCTTTTTTACGGGAGTTACCAGAAGGGGCGTGGTCGTAATGTAAGGCGACTATCAAAAAAAATGCAAGTTACTGAAGTTATCGAATTAAGATGTACATGGGAGGCACCGGAATAGGAACGGCTATACGGTCCACCTTCATTTGACTGAATTCTGTTCAGTTCTGTATTGCTTGAATGAAATGAAGCTAAGAATATATAGCTTAAATCGGTCATTGCATTGGAGATATCAGAGGAGATATGATTACATAATTAATTTTTTCAGATCTTGAAAAACATTATAAGCAAATGCATAGAACAAATATCTGGTACTTACAGTTTACTAACTAAAAATTAAAGATGAGTGATTAAATTTCGGTAAATTGGTCAATTTGTATGCGTGGTACCAGAATGGGAGTGACAGTGCGATTCATTTTCATTCAGAGGCCTTATTTTAGTAAACCTTTAATGTGTACCAAATCCGACTACATTTATTGCAACTAAAGGAAAGATATGTGCCTAAGAATATATTGGTTAAATGACCTATTTCCATAGGAGGTACCAGAAGAGGCTTTTTTCAATTTTTGTTATGCAACGAATAAAACCTTAGGTTGTTGGAGTGTTCGACTTAGAAGTTATAGGGAAAAATGAGAATTTCGGTAAATCGATCAATTTTTATAGAAGCTGACTGAAGGGGCCTATCTAAAGGGTGACACATAAGTAACGTTAACGGCGGTTATATTGAATGCGTTCTTGTGCTTCATTTGGTTTTAACTCGTGAACCAATTGCATCTTATATGGGAAAGGATGTAACATATGAAAAATTCTTTGCAAAGACCGCCTAGACAGCCCTTTGTTACCCAAAACGTCGAACCAATCGGTAAATTGTTGGAGCGCTAGGAGCATTTCGAATGTGAAAGAAATTTCGATATGATCTTAATAATCGATTGCTGACTTTCAAAGTAAAACTGAACAACTTTGGTTCTTTGTTCTGTGCTGAGCCTTTCCATCATAAATTTCCCAAGTATTATTTAGTTAATTCTGTAAAGAGACGAAAAAGAGACAAACAAAAAATGTATTCATTGATTAAATCTTAACGTTACTTATGCGCCACCCTATATGTAGAACATTAAAATTCCTCACTAAAGCCTGGCAAAATATTAGCTTCTACAATTTCTAAAAATTTACGGCAGTTAGGCAGGCAGACAGACAATCGACTTGGAAAGTTATGACACACGCTTGAATAAAATGTACTTGATAATTTAAAAGTTTCCTTCTAAGTGTTACAATTTTTCGTATCAAAGGTGTTGTATAGCTTCATTCGGTTGAAGGTATGAACAATACATCGAAAATAGAATCTGGAGATTTATTACTAATTAGCTCTATCTCCAGATTTAGTTATCAAAGTTTCGAATTGGTGCTAAATAGACAGCTTAATAAAATGGTAAATTGGGATTTTTACTCAATTCTTTGTTTACTTGATTTTTTAAATTTAATAAGTAAAAAAAAATCACATTATTTTGAAAAGTCATTAAATGAGCTTAATAACAATATATGTATATTGCTTTTTAAATGACAAACAAAAATTATTTATTTTTATAATTTATGTTTGAGTTTCATTGTGTGGCAATATTTTTCAGTAGTTTTTTTATCATACCAATTCTATACCAAACAATCGGCTTCATCAAAGTTAATTTTATCCCCATCTGGAAGTTCAAGATTCTGTCATTTTTCCACCGTGGCCACTTTATGTCATTACTTCAATAGTGGGTTCGAGTCCATTTCCTTCCACATCAGACAATTTCTTCTAGCAAACTTCACACACTCGATTTGTAAACATTACTAACTGCAAATCATATTCAATTTTGGACTAATGATGGTCGCTTTCTTTTATGGCGAAATTTCTCAGTTGCTCCAATTCAGCCGATTTGTGTTGTACGTGGTAGGTATTTTGACCAAATTGTCTAACGCCGAAGGTGACCGATTTCATTTAAAGGCGACACTATCCTAGGCAGTTTCTTCTTGGATTAAAATATTTGAAAGCTAATTTAAAGAGGAAATTCCCTTGCATTCCATTGAATGAGATATGAGAGAGCTTCTCACATCCTGTAAGCTTACACGTATTCTATTTTTAGACTAACTCAACGCGACCTACAGTTTAACGAAGATTCCGTACGTCACAGGTTAAAAATCATTTCCCAGCCTTGTCGACTACTCAAAGTGTTCGTCAGTCACATCAAGTTGACTACCACTCAAACAATGGCAGGTAACAGTATGCGGGATTGAACTCGAGTTTTAAGAAGTCTCATAAAAATATACGGCAGTTAACTAGACAGACGGACGGACAATGCACAATCAACCTAAAAAGTCATGAAACACATTTTGTGACCGCTGCTCAAATAATGACAGGTGGCTGTATACGGGATTGAACTCTCGATCATACGAACGAGAGTCGGGTGTGTACTAACTATAGTGCTACGGTTGGCCACTTTAAGTGAATCTGCAAACCGCAATTTTCTTTAACTTGCTTCTCTGATCTGATTGCTAAGCAGCATTCTGGTTATGATTGAAAATTAAACCGATCACGTAAGAAAATTAAATGTGATTTGCCTCTTCGAATGCAAGGAACAGTTTCCTTAAGGACGAAATTTCTTCACAGAAATGCAACTACTTTTAATTGAATTTCGGTAAGTGTACGTTCTTAACAACTTTGCCAATTTGTGTATTCATTACCATAGGATGGGAGGTTTAGGGAGAAGGTTTCACTGCCTTAAATAGGAAGCTGAAATTTTACACAAAAAGAACTCATACTCAATTTAAATCCTAAATAAGTCCAGGAAACGTCCTCTTCTTATATATATCAACTTATCACGTTTTTATACTAAAAATGGGAATTTTTAAATTTTTTTCCGTGACCATTTTTTGTTGCGACATCTGAACAAGTATCAGGGATGTGATGATCTTTTCCATTGCTTAAACAAAAATTTGAATTTTTCGAGATGTGTGCAGTCCTTTTAGGGGAACGTTTTTTCTGCGGCGTTGCGACTTCTATCATGCTTTTTAACAGCTACGAGGATGAAAACGAAAATATATGGTACATATTTAGGTTTCCAGATGAATATTTCTAAACATCAAACATCTGTTGACTTGACATGCTCACATGCGTAATAAAGTCGTTTAAGTTGTCCTCATGATAGTAAAATTCATAACAATATTGATATTAATTTTAATTGAAAATATCGGAATTTTATCATAGCGCGTAGCTCATATTTTTATAGGGATTTCGGGCATTTTGGAAGGAAAATGTATCATTTCGAGCATGAAAAAAATTAATAAGTCTATTGATTTTTGCCGAGATTTATAATTAAATGACTAGCCAGATGTAGATCTGTCCTAACACTGGCCGTCTTAACAAAAAAGACACAAAAAAGTTGCGATTTTTTTTTTATTTTTCAACATTATCTTTTTTTTAGCTCGACATACTTTTTGCAGCGATATTCAATAGCTTCTACTCGATAGCTCAATATACTTTTTGCAGCGATATTCAAAAGCTTCTACACCCTGCTTATAGCACGAATTGTCACACTCCTTAAAATAGTCATCAACTCTACCTCTTCATTGCCAGCTGAGCCATTTTGTCAACTTTGGAAATAAAAAATAGTCCGAAGGAGCTAAATCTGGCGAATAAGGTGCGTGATGAAGCAGTTGGCCATCGCAATAGTGGATGCGTGAACTGGAGCATCTTGATAAAACACAACTTTATTTTTCGCCAAATGCGGCCTTTTTTCCATAATTTCGTTACTTAAACGCTGCAATAAATTAGCATAATATTCGCCGTTGATGGTTTTCCTTTCTGGAACCGTTTTCGCCTTTCGTTTTCTTTGGACACGATTCTCCCATTCCAGTCCACTGCTTTGGCCGTTCCTTTGTCTCAGGTGGTGGTGGTGAAGTGAAGGACCTCACCAATGTTTATACATCGATGCAAAAATTCGGCTTCATTACGGTGAAATATTGCTAAGCACCCTGCCGAAACATTTTCACGACGCTGGTTTTGCTCATTGAAAGCAAGCGCTGCACCCATCTTGCGCACAGCTTTCTCATCCTCAAATTTTCGGTCAATATACGATGTATAACACTTTTGGAAATGCCTGTCATTTCAGCTAGCTCATGGATTGTGGATTTTCTTAACAGTGTCTGGCATGGGTACCTCAATTGATTGACCACTACGGTGTTCATTTTGGCAACTTGTACAGTCTCGTTTAAACTCTGCTACCCAAACATCTCCAGAATAGAATCTAGCACGGCTTTAATATTGATTGGACTGAGGCATTTCAAATGGAAATATTGAAATACATAACGGTGACCAGTTTTTTTCCATGTTTACAAATTCACTGAGAACGTTTACTTTTGGTGGCTCAAATAAAAATACTAAACAATGTGTTGCCTTAAAATTTAAACATATTATATATTTTACAAGGTTGCCACTTTTTACCAAAATATTTTTTTTTCAAACTTCTGGTACCATCTATACGTCAGGTCGGCTAGTTTTGGGACCGCCCACTAACATCGTCTGCTGGAATGCTTTTGGCATTGACTCCTCGATATTTTCCTTAGGGAAACTTGATGTTGCTAAATCATCTTCATCATAAGAAAAAATTGCAAAAAAACCTTTACCCTTCTATTTTGTACCATTCGAAAACATGACATTAGATTACGGGTTTAATTTTGGTGTTCTGTAGTTCCTGTAATGATGTTATAACAATCTTATTAAACACTATAATGCTCTAGAACAGTTTACTTATTAGTTTTGCGCGAACAAAGTACTGATTCCTACCAGCCAGTCAGCAGGTAGGACAGTCGAACAGTGCTTGATCAATTTACGAATTCATGACACACATTTGATCAAAACAATCTTAGTAGTACTTCAGACTCTTCCATCTGGTTGCTTCAATATTTGTCCCCTGAACTGAATTGAGACCGACCATGGCGCGATGGTTAAAACTTATTACTATCATGTCGTGCAGATTATCGCGGGGTCGAGCCAAATGTCCGACAAACACTTCGAGTGGAGTAACCGAGAAATACAGCAAAAGCTTCCCAAAATAGCATTTGGAATTGTCGGAACAGAAAGCAAACAATTTTGTTGTTGTATTTCAATATAATAAAAAACAACAAACTACCTTACATCCCATAAATCAGACATGGGATAGCTTCACGCGTACTACTTTTAGACTCACCTACAGTTTAACGATGATTCCGAATGTCACATGCGGGATTGAACCTGGGATCGTATGAACGATAGTTGCGTGTACTAACCATCGCGCCTCGATCGGTCACATTATAATACTTGGCAAAATGTGATCAAAACGACTAGATAACCCATGCGAATAATCTAATTTAAAACATATGTTCATAGATTCATGTTCATATTCGCTCGCACTAATTTACATATAAATAAAGGGTGTCCCAACAAGAACGCAAGATTTAAATTTGGCGCCATTCGAAGTGTCATTGTTTGACATTTGAACAATTGTTATTATTTGCTAGTAGAAGGTTCGAGGTTAGTAAAAATGGAGCGCTACACGAATGAACAACGCTTTCTCGTTGTGAAATTGTTTCACCGAAAGTTTGAAAGTTTTGAGGCTACAGTTCGCAAATTGCGATCAATTCAGGGTTACAATAATGCTCCAAAAGAGTCAACTGTAAAGAGATTAAAAGGTAAAATTGCCAAAACTGGGTCTGTTAGTGATGTAAAAGCAACAACGCGCCTTCGACCAGGTCGATCAACCGAAACTGTCGCAGCTCTACGCAATGATGTCGCTCAAACTCCATCCACCTCAATTCGACACCGAGCTCAGCAAATTGGTGCCTCCAAATCCACTATACAGCAAATTTTGACGAAAGATTTGCATCTTCACGCATACAAAGTTCAATTGACTCAGGAACTGAAGCCAGCTGACCATGGACAGCGAAGGGAGTTCGTTAATTGGGAATTGGAGAGACAACATGAAAATGCTGATTTTGCCGATAACATTATCTTCAGTGGCGAGGCCCATTTTCATCTTGATGGCTTCGTCAATAGGCAGAATTGTTGCATTTGGGGTGAGGAAAATCCCCGAGTGATTCACGATAAGCAAATGCATCCTCAACGTGTCACTGTGTGGTGTGGATTTGGAGGTGAAGGAATCGTTGAACCTTTTTTTTATGAAAATGAGGTATGTCAAGCGCAAATAGTCAATGGTGTTCGCTATTGTGAAATGATAACCATTTTTTTCGTGCCTAGAATTGAAGAAATGAATGTGGAGGGCATGTGGTTTCAACAAGACGGCGCCACATGTCATACAGCCAGAGAAACAATTCAATTGCTGCATCGGTCATTTCCCGTTCGTGTTATTTCACGTTTTGGAGATCAGAATTGGTCGCCTAGATCATGCGATTTAACACCATTAGACCTTCTTCTTTGGATTTTTTTGAAGTCGATGGTTTACGCGAATAAGCCGACGACGACTCAAGTCTTAAAAGAGGAAATTGGACGCTGCATTAATGAAATACCGCAGCATTTATGCTAAACGGTCATTGAAAATTTCATTAAAAGATCACGTGTGTGCCAGCAAAGCAGCGGCGGCCATCTGTCCTATGTGTTGTTCCATACATAACCTCATTTTTTTAAATATCTGTGTTTTATTTTAAATTTAAATCTTGTGTTCTTGTTGGGACACCCTTTATATTGCGAGCGTGTAATCCGGCGTATAATAAATTCAGTTTTGGGTAGAAAAGTGACTGCATTATCTTGTCCTTATACATATACAAATTGAGCGATTTTGCAAAAATCCATGAATTCTCTATAATTTTTTAAGTGGGAGGCTTTAATAAGTTATACATTTGCTTCGTTTATTAAATTTAAATTTATTAATTAAGAGTAATATTTGATAAGAACCGATTTGCATCAACTTAAACAGGCGTCAAGTGAAGGTATAAGTAAAGTCAGTTCACCTGACTAAAATTTCCAAAATGTTTTGAAACAACTCGTTTTTCCTCAGACATAATTTATTAGGATTTATTTCAATGGGAATTATTTCATATCGCACCTTTTCGAATTGGGCTCGTTTATGGCATAATAAAATTGTTCGCCATATTGCACTGCAACCGCCATGTCTACTGCGTATTGGTGTAGTGACTGACACATAAATATGACGGGACCGATCTGTAAGCGTGCTTCTGATTTGGTCTTATTCGAGGCTGACAAAGGTCTAGGACGAAATTACGTAGGCTTAGGGCTTGTCAGCTCATTTCATTAAAACGTTTGAAATGTTGATTATGATTTAAAGGCACACAAGCAATTTAGTACCATTATAGATTTATTAGCGTTCCGTTTTGTAATTTCCGGTCGTAGAGTACCCAGTAACGATGCTGATATTGCGCTCCCTTATACGAGTACAACGCTCATTGCGCTGCGTTTTGAGCGTGTATACACGCTTTTCGTTACGTTAACATTTTGGCTTTTCAAAGTTCATTACCAAAAAATGTGTTACATTGTTCGCTGTCTGTCTGTGTCCATATGGGCAACACCATCAAGATACTGCAAGCGTTCACATCTCGCTTCTCGTGTCTTTTCCTTGCCGTAGGCTTCTCATTGTTTCTTTTCGATTTAATTTTTGGCGTTTTTTGCCGTCTTCTTTTGTTATGGTGCGCTGCGATCTCGACTGCTGAATGAGAAAGTTGCGTAAATCCGCATTTTAACATTGTTCAATTCAATTGTACTTGTATTTGGATACTGAGCAGTAAACAAAAAAACGTCCCGACATACTAGGTAGTACAACTTTAAACTCCCTCCTTTCCATAACTAAAAAAAAACTACAAAATGTTTACATAAAATTTCGTATTAGACCCAAAACAAATTGTGTAGAAAGTTTAACTGCATGAATTGGGGAAGAGGGCAGGCAGTCCGGTGGCTGACTGACTGTCTATTCTCCTCGTGCTTCGGGATTTAACATGGCACTTAATGTGTTGGCTATGTTTTTGTTTCGGTTTCAGATGCAATTGATTTTCGATATTTTTTAACTGATAGTCGGTTAAATGTCCGTCTTGCTGTATATCTGTCCGTGTTACAAGAGTATCAATTAATTTTGGTGTTTTGTTACTTTTTCTCCCGTATTTTTTTTTTTTTTTTTTTTTTTTTTTTGGTGTTTGAAAGCGATTACTATGATAGTTTTTTTTTCGGGGGGGCTGCTATAAACAATTTGGCGTTATCATAGTAAACGTATCGGGGAAACAGGAGAAACTGTAATTTTATAATCAAATTAAAGTCAATAAATTGCTTTAAGCGTTTGAGAGTACATTGACTTTAAAATGGCTTAAAGGCTCAACAATAAATTACAAACACATGTGAGTATCAAATAAGCAAACGTAGGAGTTCATCGAAACTATTACAGCGTAAGAATGTTGCTTTGGATAGAACACTAAGCCGGTCAACCAGTAATTCAATGCTATTCTAGAGTACTAAGCATGTAACAAGTTCATAACCTACTCAAAAATATGCAACACTGAGACATTATACAGGGTTACCTATTTAGTAATTTTAAAACCACCGGGCTGGCAAGGCTGTCAGCTTCCAAATACCTGTCATCCAAAGTGTTTCTTATTTAGTGGACGATCGTTTAACGACTAAAAACGCGTAAAAATAGTTAAAACTTACTAAAACAAATGGTGATTTAAGTGTGGACACTTTTCACGCATAATGGAGTTATAACGGTCGTCATATTCGACCTACTGCGCAATTCACAAGATTATAAAGAATGTATATGTACACTCTGCCGAAAATATCGCTTTTGTTAATGAAAGTGCGGCGGATAATCCGAATTTGTCGATTCTACGGCTTTCTCTGCAATTATGCCAATCTTACGGCTCATCATGACCTCCATCACCTCCATCCATATAGAGTCCAACTCACAGAACAATTAAAGTCGGTTGACCGTTCACAACGCTGTAGATATGCTGACTGGGTGCTACATCAACAGGTTTTCTTTAGCGATAAAGCTCGTTTCTCACTCGGTGATTCTGTCATCAAGCAAAATTGTCACATATGGAACTCGGAGAATACAGAAGTGATTGTGAAAAAGACATTTCATTTGAAAAAGTGACTGTTTGTGACTGTTTTATGGTGTGGAGGTGCCATTGGGCCGTGTTGTTTTCAAAAATGATGCTGGCGGAACCGTTACCGCAAATTTAGAGCTCTATGGCCGTATGATAATAACCGACTTTCTTTGACCTGTAATTGAAGATTATGAATTGGAGCACATAAAACGACCGATTTCGGCTTTATTGAATGAGAAGTTTGCAAGAAGTGCAACTTTACATCTTGGGGACGCCAATTAGCGATCAAGATCATGCGATTTGAAGCTGTTAAACTTTTTGTTGTGGGACTACGTCAAAGAACGTATTTACGCGGATAATCCCCAAACGTTCGAACATTTAAAAACCAACATTCGTCAAGTTATCGCCGAGATACCGCCCGAAATGTGCGAAAAAATTGTCCAAAACTACCTCAAAAGGATCCGTTCTTGTCAGCAATCCAGAGGTGGTCATTTAAATGATATTGTATTTCGTATATAATGGCAAGGTCCAAGCATTATAGTGAAATAAAAGTTTCATTGAAATCATCGCCTTATGTGTGTTTTATTTAACTTCACTTTAAAAACCGAAAAATGGATAATCCAATCAAAGTGATTTACATAACTATTATAACTGCAATACAAAACAAATCGTATGACATTTTGTTTCTGGACCAGAAATCTTTCATTTAAAGTGCAAATAAAAAATCAAATGTCTTTGCATAGTACGATTGGGAGATATGGGAGAGCTCTTTCTATTTGTAGGACCTACTACTCAATAACAAATCTGACCGTCAGATTTTACCAGACTTGTGGGTTACTCGACTATAAGACGCTCGTCAGCTGATAGAGGTAATTGCGCTCAAGGAAAGAAATTTTAAAAAATTCGATACTACGAATTAGGAGTTACACCATAAAAATTAAATGTGAGGGGTACCAAAAGGTGCGTAGCAATGTTTTCCATTTCCATTCTCAAAACTTAGTTCACCAAACTCATGATATTTGGCCATTTTAACTAAATTTAGTGCAATTGCTTGAAAGATATGAACTTAAAATCAGTACTGAAATTTTAGCCAGGTGAATGGGCTTCCGCATACCTTCACCCAAAGTCCTTTTGCGTTGATACAAAAGCGTTCCGGGGTGCCAGGACGGGAGTGTTCAATCCGTACGTTCTTATCGACAAATGCAGTAAGTTAACGCACAGTAAATGATCATAAATTATAATCTACTGAACTTAACTATGTATTACAGCTTAACTATAACTTTGTGTCTTCGACAAATTTATTTACTCAAACGCAACGCAGATCATTTTCGTTCGAAAAACTAAGTCCAATAAAGGCCTGATGATTGTTAAGCAATTTTGAACTTAATACAATTAAATGAAATAAGTATTTGGTATGGAAGTTACCATACGGGCGTGGAAATACTGGTGTAATTTGTAATTTATATGGTATGGCAGATACTGGAAGGGACGTGGCTACTTGGACCGATTTCTCTCAAATTTTGCCAGGAATTCTAAAGACATACTACGAACAAAACTTTAAGTTGGAGCGGTCTTCCAATAGGGAATTATAAGTCAAATTTCGGAAAATCTGTAAATTTGTATAAGAGGGTACCAAAAGGAGTGTGGCAGTGTGGTTAATTTTCATTTCGAGGCTCTACTTGTGTAAAGCATTAACGTGTGTCAAGTTTGACTAAATTGAATATACGCGTATACGTATGGGATAACTCGGTACTTTATGTGGGAGGTATCAGGAGAGTTGTGGCTAATCGGTCGATATTTTTTCTTGAATTTTGACGAGTATTGTAAAATAATGTGGTCGACTGTGGCGCGATATTTAGTACACGTGACTATCGTTCGCACAATCATGAATTCAATCCTGATGAAAAAATAAACTTCGAAATATCAGGCAACATGTATAGAGGTAACAGAGGTGGTAGACCAATATAGCATTTACAATCTTTAACTACGATCTGGGGAAATATTGGGCTGTTTCAAGAAGATTAATAAAGATTTACGTCAGTTGTCGTGTCCATCAGCTAGTCAGCCTATCAGCCAGCTAGGCAGACGAGCATTTATTATTTGGAACGAGCTTGATCTGGGATACAGAAATTTAGCGCAAATATATCTCAAATTAGGTAGGATCAGCTCTCAAAAATCTATTTAAATTCATGCATTTTTGTAAGACCGAATCATTAGCAGAAATGAAATAACATATTAGTCATCATCACATCTATTTTCGAAGGTACCGGGTCGCACTCTGTACTGGTAAATCAGTATCATACTAAATCAATTACCCTTCTATATAGATTTGTGCCAAAATTCCAATATGACATGGAATCGAGATATACTGATTCTCCTATGATTTTGTTGGAAATCCAATATTCTCAATTTTTGGCCAACTGCGAATTTGCAGCCAAGTTCTTGACTTTCTGCATGACTGGTTTAGAAGATATTCAATGTCAGTTGACATGTCCAACCAAGAGAAGTTTTTGTCGAGAATCAAAATTAATGTTCTCGTCTAAACCTCCGGCCACCACTCAGAACTTGTTAGGGGAGTTTTGAAAAAGGGAAATTTGAAGTAGGAAATTTAATTTCTCAAACACGTTCTTTTCTGGGGAAACTGGTGGAAAATGTTTAAATTATGGAAATGTTATTGCAAACCTGAAATCATACTACATTTTACATTTTTTCTTTTGAAATGCGATAATTTATCAATCAAGCGATTTAAGCGATAAATTAAAAAGTTGTAATTTCTTTTTAAACGTAATATACCTATATAAGGCGTTGTAAAAACAAATACATTATTTCCGCATGACATTGAAGGCTTCATTTAGCTTAGCTAGCTTAGTGATCCGATTAATGTGCATTTGTTTTGTTCGCAACTCTTTGCCATTTTGAATATAATTCCATTATGCTTCATCCCTGATACAGTCGCTTTTCAGAATCATTCAGCATAGCCAGGGGCAGGTGGCAATCACTTGATGCCAGGTCAGAACTGTAAGATAGATGCAGAGCTTCTGGCAAGTCACTATCGCTGTGTATATGTAGTTCCTTCTGTATGATTACAAATAGTTGACAACACAGTTCTGAATTAAGAATTTGCCCGTAGGGGAGCAGCTAATAGTAGATGATTCCATACCAAACCCACAGCACATCCTTTCTGGCCGCCAATCCTGGCTTGGCAACCGTTTGCAGTGGCTCACCGCGATTCGACCTCGAACGTTTTTACATTAAGTTCTAATGAATATTGTACAATATAATAAAAGTTAAGAATATACAGGGTGTCCGTCGGGAAGGTATACTACTTTGTTTGTTTATAATTTTTGATCAAATAAAAGAGAATGGATCCAATATTGATAAATGTTGTATTTAATGTCGGCATTTATGCATGGAACACAATATCAGATAAATATCCCCCTCTGTTAGCCTCACAAATGCGAGCCCTTTTGAGCACATTTTTCATTACATTCACACACATTTCACGCGGTATTTCATTAATTTAATTTTCTTGCTTTTCAGATATCCCCACGAAAAGATGTTCGAAGCAGTCAAATCAGGCGACCATGGAGGCCAATCAACATCACCATTTCTTTAAATAACTTGTTGTGGAAAGAGGTCTCGCAGTAATTCCATTGTAATCCTGGCTGTATGCGATGTGGCACCGTCTTGTTGATACCCCATGTTAATCAAGACCGAAGCATGCAGTTGTGGCATTAAAAAGTTTTCAATCATATCACGATAGCGCTCTTCACTGACAGTTACCGTTACGCCGTTTTCAGCTTCAAAGAAGTGAAGTGCAATGATTCCTCCTGACCAAATTGCACACCAGATTGTCACTTTTAATAGATGCAAAGGTGACTGATGAATAATTGCATAATGTTTATTCACATATCCTTTCAAATGAAAATGTGCCTCGTCACTCATTATACTTTTTCATGAAAATCGGGGCTGTTATGGGCGAGCTGTAACATCGTATTGGCATATGTACGGCGGCATAAATGGTCTTGCGGAAGAAATGTAATCCTGGTGCAAAATTGTGCCCAAAGTTGTTCTTTGAAGACCAAGCTCCTGAGCACGGCTTTGTTCTTTGAAGACCAAGCTCTTGAGCAGCAGTAATATTTTCAGTCGATCTTGCAGTGCGTTGTGATCCATGCTTGGCCCTATCAGCTACAGACCCTCTTTCTTCGAAATCATTCACTATACGATAAATAGTATGTCTTGTTGGCTCGTTGTTTCTCTCAAAAATTTCACGTAACTTTCTCATCGTAATATTTTTCTCTAATAAATTTGCTACGCCTCTACTTCACGACTGCCAAATATGAACTGATATTTACCAAAATGGCGGCAAAACAAAGTAGTATACCTTTTCGACGGACACCCTGTATGAATATATGCGTCAAGTTGGGTAATTTATATGGGAGATACATGAAGAGCCTTGACAGGGAAGTTTATTTTCATTCTCAAAATTAAGTTTACCCAATCCATTATGCGTGCTAGATTTGATTTAAAGTATACAAAGGAAAAAATTGTAAATTATTGCTGCATATTAATTAGAAATTACAAATAATTTGCGTGGCAGCTACCATTTTCATTACAAAAATTTACTTTGGCAAGCGCAAGTTTTATTCAATGCAGCAGAACAAAAGACATTAACCGAATAATATATGGGATGTACCAGAAGATCGACTTCTGCGAGTTTGCCCAGGCCTAATTGCACTCAACAGGTAAAAAGTTACGAGGAATAAACTGAATTTCTGAAAATCGGTAAGTTTTTGTGGGAGTAACCAGAAGGAGAGCATCGGTATGGCCCCTTTACAATCCCCGCCTGCGATCACAAAAAATATTAGACAGTGCAATGATGTAAGAAGTTTCATAACTATTTGTGGAATATGTCGTGTCCAGCAGTCAGCCAGCCAGACAGCGGATATCAATCAACTTAAAGAAGAAGAATCACATTTGGTTAAAAGGTATTAGTGCTGCAGACGCTTCCTACACTCACATTTTTCTTGTAGCAAATCATAAAAAAAATCGAGGGGTGTGACGTTATGGCCACTTTACAGTCCCTGGGTACGATCCCACAAAATATTAGATTATTGCCCATTAAGTCGCTCATTCGACTTAAAAAGTCATGAAACAGATTTTCTCAAAAGATGTAGATGTTTCCTACACTCAAATTTTTAATACATATATCAAGTTTTTATTACTTTAGAAAAAGGTATAAAATAATCCTTTTCTGGCCTTTGCCTTAAATAGGATAACTCATATTTCATTTTTATGACTGAAATGATAATTTTTGAAGCAGAGATTTTTGTTAATAAAAAATTTATTGTTTAATTTCCAATATTTGCTAAATGCCAAATTCTAACATATGGCTTTTAAAATTATTTGATAAGTAATCTATTTATATGGACCATTTACTGCAAATGATTCTATATCCACTTTCACGCCTTGAATCAACTGCGATACCAATAGATTATTATTTAATTTAGCTCCTCCAAGAATGGGAAATAATTTATTGGAATATTCATGTATTTCTTTTGGAATCTGCTATAGGAAATGTGAAACATGATTTATTAAAGCACCATCTAATTTGAATCATGTGAGGTCAGGAAAGGATTTCCTTTTACCAGTTCATAAGATTTTCAAGGCCGATACGTAACATGTAAAGACCAAGCCTGTCAAATAAATGTTTAGCACTCTCCCTTATTTTTACAATTTCTGAATTTTCAAAATTTCAATTCTATCTTTTCTGTACATTCAAGAACTTGATATGTGTTACTACCTTATTTACGCGTTCGTGTTGGAAATTCCAAAACCATTCAGAATTTCTCAGAGTCTTAAAATGAAGAATTTTTGCCGCTTACGTGCCTACGACTCTTCTGGGAGATAATTATGCTTGTGTGCACGACAAGTGTGAACAAGTCCTTTCCTATTGCCGCAGATACACGTACATAGTACGTGTCTTTTGAGAACCACCCTAATGATACACATCATTAGTTCGTTCAATGTCTTATGACTTGCATCCTGTAAAAATCTCTAATGTATTTACAATAAATTCAGATAGCTGTTTAAATAATTTGTTTACACAGACTTGTACTCACAAACAGACACGACATACGAGTATATTTCTACAATGTGTCCCCAAGGATCGATACTGTTAAGTAGATTAGCTCTCTTTTGACATCGAATTCTAATACAAACATTAAATTAAATGTTACGGAAAAACATTGATAGATAAACAATACGCTAGAGGCGATGCATATAATTTTTAAGAAAACTGAAAGGTGTGAAAAGACATAAACGTAAAACCCATGAGAACGATCAGATCCTTTGTAAGGGGCCGTAGAGTAAAACTAATTTAAATCATTTTTTTTAACATAAAAGTCAACATACCGCGGGTTCATTGAACCAAAGACATTAGGTTTGCTTGGTTTTAAAATAAGATGATAAAATGATAGTTTCAAACAAGTAATTCTCCTTATTTATTGTAGTATCGGGTTATTCATTTTTCGGTTTCAAAAGTAAAGGTAAATAAAATTCTTGAACCTGGCCATTGTGAACGAATTACAATGTCATACAAATGATCTTTTTAAGGTAGTTTTCGACCACTTTCCGCACACTTTGGGCGTTATCTCGGCGAAAACTTGACGAATGTTAGTTTTCAAATGTTTCAACTTTTGGGAATTATCCGTCTTTGACGTAGCTCCACAAAGAAAAGTCTTACGGCGTCAAATCACATAATCTTGGTAGCCAATTGGCGACCAAAACGCCAAAAAGGGAAATTATGTTTTCTGGAAATTTCTCATGCAATATAGCTTAAGACGGTCATGTCGTGTAGCTCGTGTCATCGCCTTGTTGAAACCACATATCTTCTAGTTCATAATCTTCGATCGCAGGCCACAAAAAATCAGATATCATAAGGCCATAGCGCTATGAATTAAAATTCTAATTATCCGCCACATTTTCACTAACAGAAGCGATATTTTATGCAGTGCGCACATCGCAATGATACACAGGCCTGACCATTTCTGAAACGCTTCCAGTTTCTTCAAATTTATTTATATTCAGGACGATTCATTGCACCCCGTAATGCATGAAAAGGGCCCACGTTTGAGTCACCGCTTTTTTAGTACTTTCAGCTATCGGCTTGCTCGGAAAGTTCGTTCGGCTAATTTGTTAGTTCACCATACGTCACTTCTCCCGACGTAGAGTTCCTTCAAACGCTATCATAACTTCCTTCCATCCCTTCTCTAAACTGTTTACTATTGCTTACTTGTGTTCTCTTTCTAGTCGTAAGCGGTTATAGCATTTAAAAAAGTTTTCAAAAGTGAAAAAATGAGCGAAAAATAGCATTTTATTCACATTATGCTGTAGTTTTTCCGAAAAGGAAAAACGGCTGCTGAAGCCAGCCGAAAAATAAAGTCTGTTTGTGAAGAAAACGGACTACACGAAACAACTTCCCTGAAATGGTTTAAAAGATTTTCTAAGGGCGAAATTATTTCCGCGGAGTTGAGAGATTTAATTAATGTTAAATAGGGAAATAGCTGAAATAATCAAAAAATCAGCCTCAACCGTTCACGTGGTCATAAAAGAGCTCGAATTTGTGAGCAATCTCTCTCACCGAGGCCAACTGCTTAAATCGCGTTGAGGTCTACGATAACCTAGGGATAAGAAATAACAAGACACCATTTCAGAAGAACCTCATCACAGGGAATAAACAACGGATAGTCTGCAACTATGTAACGCGCAAAATATCATCGGGAAAACCAAATGAACCTCCTGAATCCACCTCTAACACGGGTCTTCACCCCAAGGAAGGTAATGCTGTCGATTTGTTTTTTTGAGCTTTTCCTAGCAAATCAAACGATTAATGCGGACTACCACATCACACAATTAAATAAATTGAAGACGGCATTGGAAGAAAAAACCGCCGAAGCTCATCAATCGGAGAGACATCATCTTCCATCATGGCAACGCCCGCCCTCATACTGTCAGAGCTTTGGTGTGAAATTTTACCACATCCACTGTGCTCCCAGACCTCGCCCGTCCGACTATCACGTCTTTCGCAGTCTGAGCAACAACTTGAAGGATTTGAATTTCCATAACGACGAGAAGATGAAAAATCAAACTGAACGCTTTTTTCCGAAAAACCACGTGGGTTTTATGAAAGAGAAATTCAAAAGCTCCCAGAGAGATGGAAAGAAGTTATTAAAAAAGGAAGAGACAATATAATTGATTAAAACAACTGTTTCCTTGTATACAAATTTGTAAATAAATTTCTTTTAAAAACCGAACTAACTTTCCGAATAACCCGATATTTCTACGCCTTCTTCGATTGTTAAGCGATCTGTATTTGTGAATGGCAAACTTTTCACTAAATTAGTAACATCTCAGATGACAGGTACTTAGCAGCTGACACCCTTGCCAAGCCACTAAAGGAATTAGCTATTATTATAAGAAAAGCAGTTAATGAGGTATACTTTCTTTTCGAACAAAACAGAAATGAGGCATGGCCAAATTTCATAAGAAGTTTCATTGCAACCACCTCAAAATAATTTTTTTTTGCAACTAATGATTTGAAATTGTTTCAGTTTATTCACTACAATTGCTATGGTATTTAACTAATAGATTCAATTTAATAGAAAATTGGTAAAAATTTTTGCTCATATAAAATATTATTTTTGTTATATATAGGTAGGATGATATTTTTGGCAGCAGAGGTTGGTAATGGTGTCCAAACGTCATCTGTCAAAGTGAAAAGTGTACAGTATACTCTGCCATTTCATCATGGAAAGACTAACAAACGAACAACGATTGCAAATCGTTAAAATTTATTATCAAATCTCTGTGGCAAATGTGCATCGTTTGATACGACCATTTTATGGTCGCCCTAATCGACCTGCTGAATCAATAATTCGTGCTGTTATCTTCAAAACCAAGTTTATTTTGTTAGACATAAAACCATCGACTCGCATGCGTAGAGTGCGTACCGAAGAAAACATTGCAGCCGTAGCGCCCAGCGTTCATGACGATCATGAAATGTTAATTAGTTGCCGTTCTCAGCGATTGGGCATGTGTTACTCAACCACAAGGAAAATTTTACACGTCGATATGGATTTGAAAGCCTATAAAATTCAACTCACGCAAGAATTGAAGCCGAATGACCTACCAAAACGTCTAATTTTTGGTGAATGGGCCTTACAAAAGCTCAATGAAAATCCGCTGTTCTATTGAAAAATTGTGTTCAGCGATGAGGCTCATTTCTTACTGAAAGGATACGTAAACAAGCAAAACTGTCGCATGTGGAGTGATAAACAGCCACATGCCATACATGAATTACCGATGCATCCTGAAAAAAACGACAGTCTGGTGTGGTTTATGGGCTGGTGGCATCATCGGCCCATTTTTCTTCAAAGACGACCGTGGAAGAAACGTTACCGCCAACGGCGAACGATATCGAGCCATGATACGCGACTTTTTGCCGCAATTAGCTGAATTGAACTTGGTTGACATGTGATTTCATCAGGACGCAGCAACATGCCACACTGCTCGTGAAACAATGGATATGTTGAGGGATGAATTTGGTGAGCAGCTTATCTCTCAATTTGGCCCTGTGCGTTGGCCCCAAGACCTTGCAATTTAACGCCTCTTGATTATTTCTTGTGGGGTTATGTCAACTCGTTAGTCTATGGGGACAAGCCGAACATTATTGAAGCCTTACAAGATAACATAACACGCGTTATTCGTGGAATACAGGTCGAAATGCTCAAAAAGGTGGCGAAAAATTGGACCTTCCAAATGGACATTTTGAGACGGAGCCGCGAACAACAGTTACATGAAATTATCTTTAAGAATTAAATGGCAAAGACCAATTTATCGATTCCAATAAAAAATTTTAATATATGATGCAAATTTGAGTATTTTATTCGATTAAAAAAACTACTATTAAAAAGTCACCCTATATTTTAAATTACGTTTCTTTTTTGCTCGAGAAATGTGAATTGTCGATTGGAATGTGAAAAACAAAGATTTTCTTATTATGTCAAAACCTTAAATGGTAATAATATTGATTGTTCGGATGATGAACAATTGATGTGATTTCATTGCAATTTCTAATTATAATCAATTCGTCGGTAACTGGTTTAAATACTATTGGCATTATCTCGAGTTAAGGAAATTGAAAATATTTCACTATAATTACTTTCAAGTAATTGTACTGAAATTAATTGCTTAACAAATTATGCGGTTCCATTTTTTAATAAAATTGCCAGATTTTTATCCTCGCCCGCAATGAAGAGGGTGTACCATTGTTGCGATTTCACTGCAATTGCTAATTGTTATCAAATTATCGATAATTGGTCTAGCAACTGTTATCGTTGCCTAGAGTTATGGCAATTGAAAATATTTCACCACAATTACTGTTATATAATTGTAATTTATAGTTAAAATTGTTAAATTTTTATTCTCGTTCACAACGAAGAGGATGTTTGATACTGAAATAAGTACAGACATTTTAGTCAGGTGAAGTATGTCACAGTGTCACATTTGCCGAAATTTTGTGTACTGTAATTTGTTATGCTGTAATTGTGCAAAAATCGACATTCCGTTAGTCACAACTAGAAATATTTAGCTAATAATCCCTAAAGTATATAAACTCCCGATCACCGTAAAAATCTATGTTGACTCTTTTCTACAACAACTTCTGGGTTCTCCGAGCCCCATATGCGACAATGTTGCTTGTTGACGTAACTACCGAGTGATAAATTAGCTTCATCGCGGAAGAAAATTTTGTTTGATTGAAAGCCCAAATTTAAATCACCACTTTTGTAGTAAGTTTTAACTATTTTTATGCGATCATCGGTTGTGAAATGGCAAACCTTTCACTAATTAAATAACACTTCAGTTGGCAGATATTTAGAAGCTGATAACTTTGCCAGACCTGCAGTTTTTAAACCACTAAATGAATAACCCAATACATTAATAGCGAGGTATAAATCCTACACTCAAATATCCTACAATTATAGGTGAGTTAAATTTAAGACTGAAAGAAATCGGTGTAATAAAAAAAAAATTTGGCCACATAAGAACTGTACCATTATTGTGAATTTTTTTCGTATTTGTCAAATGGTCGATACAACTTCCTCCACACTTTGAACCGCAGGAGCCACAAAAGTATATATTGGACCCAGTAAGAAAGAACTCCCCATACTAAGACTGAGAAGCACTAGAATTATGGTCATTTTATGTATTTTTCTTATTAAAAAAAACTGTATTTCGCAAAGCTACTAAAAATGGTCATCCTAGCTCATATACTTCTTAATGGATAACGCTAATTGTGGGCGCGGTTATTGCAAAATACTAAAAAAAATACGAATTTTTACAGCTAAAATGGGCAAAGTCGATATGTTATATGTGTAAAGAGGCTGTCTTTATTGCGTCCGCTTGTTTGTGTGACAAATCGGTCCATTTGGAAATGAACGTTCTTAAACAATAACCAAATCCCCAAGTGAGATAAATCGGTCGGTGAAAATAATTGCCTACAAAAGCACCAAATCCTATTGTAAGAACCATTGTAATGTTTTTACATTTTAGTTGCAGTGATTGTTATTGATATCATTTGAAACGAGCGAATATGTAACACCCAGAAGGAAGCGTTTAAAGTGCCAAGTATATTCTGACCAAATGTGTTTCATTACATTATAAGTCGATTAAATGATAGCCGTCTGTAAGGCTGGCAGGCTGATTTCGACTGGGAATTTAAATGGACTACAACGAGTCACCTCTTCTGGTATTTTTCAAATTGACTGATTTTCCGAAATTAAATTCTTTTCCCCTAACTCCTAACTCGTAGACTGCAACAATCTGATTTTTTTCCATTGTTCCGTTCTATATCTCTGACAAAATCTGAAAAAAATCAACATGCTCCTTCCAAATGACATATTTATATAACAAAAATACTCTTAGATTCATATATTCTATCCGGTGGCACTAAATTCAGTCAACACATGTAAAGGATTTGCGTTAAAGGATATAAAAGGACCACATTGTAACACCCCTCCTGGTACTTCCCATACAAATTGACAGATTTTCCGAAATTCCATTTTGCTCCATGACAAGCAGACTACAGCGAACTGAATTTTTGTTCATCGCTTTGCTTTATTGTATCTCTTAGTAAAATCTGAAAAAATCGATAAGTTGATTATGCCCTTTCCGGTACCTCTCCTACAAATTACTGATTCAAACCACATGTTCTTAGATTCATATCTTGCATGTACAAATTACACTAAATTTTGGCAAATTTGGTATAGATTAAGACAATGACTGGGAATGAAAAATGCACAACGAGCTGTCTGGTACCTACCATACAAATTGACAGATTTTCCGAAATTCAATTTTAAAGTTTAATTTAATTATTGTTCATTGCATCGTTTTTTAGTATATGGAAAAATTTGTAAAAAAAATCGACCAAGTAACAGTACCCTTTCTGGTACGCCTTATACAAATATATCGTTATATCTTTCAAGTGGTTGCACTGAATTCAGCCAAGTTTGACGTCAGTCCTGTATTCGATAAACTTAGCTCTCAGAATAAAAATGGGCTGCATTACCATGCCTATTCGAGAACCTCAAGCAAATTTCCCGCTGTAAACCCGAATGCATTTGGTTAAATATTTGTCAATAGTTTTTAACGCAATGATTGGTAAAATGGGAAAAGTTCGATGGATTGTCATTCCCTTTCGAGCACCTCCTAACCTAATTTGACCCATATGGGCATATTTCTTTCAATGATGTTAGTATCGCAGAATCCTGCATTACTTCAAAACATTTATTGATAAGAACCTAGAGATTATGTTTACACTTTACTACACTTTCAGGCACTACGCACGTTTTTGCGCCAGTGCGGAAGGAGGTTGGGGATATACCAAAATTTTTGATTTGTGTTTTCGTGATTGAGAAAATAAAAATCAATCTGCGATTTTTATTTCTGATTTTTTTAAATAAAAGTTAATCTTGTTTTTTTTTTTTTTTATTTTTAAAAATTTTAAATAATAATTTAAAATAAAAACATTTAAAAATTAAAATTAATTTTTTTTAAATTAAAATAAAAATTTGTAAGAATTAAAAATAAAAATAATTTTTATTATTTTTTTCTTTAATTTTCATTATAAAACTTAAAAATAATTATGGTAAATAGTTTTTATATTAAAAATCAAAAATAATAATTATTTTTCGTTAATACAGAGTTATCAATTTTACGGTTTCAAAAATTAAATAAAACACACATAAAGCTATGATTTCGATGAAACTTTTATTTCATTATAATGCTTGGACCTTGATATTATATACGCAACAGAATGTTATATAAATGACCGCCACTGGATTGGTTGCAGCAGCGAATCCTTTTAAGGTTTACCCAGTGTCACTTTCGAAAAAAGTACGGCTCAATGACACCATGCGCACCAAACACTCACTTTTTCCGGTTGCAGTGGCTTTTCCACAATCACTTCTGGGTTTTGCGTACGCAAAAATTTTTTTCATCGCTAAAGAAAATTTTGTTCGATTAAAAGCCCACGTTTCAATCACCACTTTTGTAGCAAGTTTTAACTATTTGTACGCGTTCTTCGGTTCTTAAACTATCCATATTTGTAAATGGCAAACTTTTCACTAAATATCTAATACTTCATGACAAGTATTTAACAGCTGACAGCCTTGCCAGACCGGTAGTTTCGAAACCTTTAAATGGATAACCCTATACATGTGAAAAACTATGGTATGCCAACAAACAAACACATTAACTGAAAGTGGTGTAGTTAGCCCTTGGCCTTAGCATACCTTCATTCCAACAACCCATTACACTAAAATATTAGTAGTATTGTAATGTTCATCAGAATCTGCAATAACTGTACATTGAATTTCAGTTAATAGTTTATTTGAAAGTTGAAACCGGTGATTAGCTCACGTCCATCTTGTTATCCCCCATACATAATAACGGATTTGACCATAACAAATTTTTTCGCCAATAATTTAGAATTTTCTAACTGATACGCTAACATCACAGTACATATTTCAAGGTTTGATACTCACCGCTAGCTGCTCCTCACAAAAATTACAATATCTCGAATGTAATTTCATTCCTAAAGGATATAGGCAAAATGCTAGATTTCACAAAGGGCCAAAAATTTTGTAAAAATACGTCAAAATTAAGAAATCGCAAAAATATAAATACATATGCCTCAAACTGGTAAACAGAGTGTCCAGTCGTTGAAATAATATAATTTTTAAACTACACAGGATGCTCATACTAAGCGTTACCTTTCGCATAAGACAAATTTTACAGATCACATAAGATCAGAACACGCTAAAATTAGAAAAATCGCTAAAAACGTATTAGTGGGTCATCCGATTGGATGACATATTATTTCAAATGCATAAGGAAATGGCCATAGAATTTGAGAAATAGAAAATCTGAAGCAACTGTGAAAATTCATTCAATATTTTTACCATGCTGACGGCATTTTAAACACCTTCAGCATCGTGAAAAGTGCACGGCAACGATATGTTTTATATACGAATTACAAAACAAACCTTTAAAATTTCCTTTGACAGTCAAAATGCCAGGATATTTATTTTGTTTAAATTTCAATTAGCTAAAGTTTGTCTATTAGTTTTAAATAAAACATTACTAAATATTATACTGCGCTTTCTGTCAAGCGGAATTTGTTGGTTTTGCAAATTAAAAGTCTGCCATCCCTAGTTAAACTTCTTGTAAATTGGTGCTGACATCTCTTTCTATTTTAATAAAAAATTTTTAATAACATTAAACAAATTAAGTTCAAAAGTATAGGTAATAATAATCTGTGCACTTTAATATCAGCCAAGCCCTGTTAACGAAAATAAAAAAACGGATATCACAGATTTTTTCTCAAATAATATAATAATTATTAACTTTTAATTTGATTACTTATGGGGATTAACGGTACAAATTTCAATTAAGCTCAGCATTTGCTTATCGACAATTTCATTTCAATGATCGACCTTTTCATGGCTGGAGCTATTTCTTGTTTGTTTATTATTTTCAAATCCAAAACCTGTCAAAAGAAGTATTGAAATCTGTTTCGTTTAGTTGCATGCACTCGTATGTATTTGAGTTGTGGTGCTTAAGTTTGAACTTGAATACTAACGAATACCAGTGAATATTGAACATTTATTGACTTGCATCCATTGAATGTCTAATTAATGTCAATGTTCGAGTATGTAAATACGCCGTTAGCCAGCGTGTTCGAACAGCGCAACTACATAATATTATGATCGTGTACTCGCTTAATGTAGGTAGGTAGGTAGGTATGTAGGTATGTATGTACGAGTATATCTGGATGTGGATGATTAAACGTGTTCAGACGATCGGATCGAGCAGTGGACATACATTTTTTTGACACTTCAAAAGACATAATTTTTATAAAGTCCAGCTCAAATAACTCGTTTGACTATTTTAGAGTGCAATCGAGTACGATAAGAAAGAAGTTGAAATGAAAAGAAAGAAATCAGTTTGCAGTTGTGATCAAAGGCGGATGAGGAAATGAATGATGAAAATTCTTAGTCGAAGTGGGACACGACATTTATGCGTTTGCATTTAAGTTGGCCAGCATACCTACATTAGAATGTTTAAAATCGCTATTACATTATGTAACGTAATAAGGAGTTTGTTGTTCGAGAATTCTGTAATAGCTAATTAGAAGGGTTGTGCCATACAACTATAATGAGGTCAATTCTGAATTTTGCGGAACAAAAAAAGAGGGTTGTAGTTTTAGGAAGGGAAAGGAGATTTTAGGATTCCGGCTCACCTATGTAGTCTTCGTATCATTCGTTTTCAATCCCTTAACTTCGTATGTAGACATTAGAGCAAACTGAATATGGATACTTCATATGCTTGTGGTTATTTAGTTATACATAGCAAGGAACCAGTATGACCACTTTTGTTCTTAAAAAGTGTTTGTAGAATTGGGGAGCAGATTGCTGGAATACACATCGTTTTATCTTCTTTAGGTGTATCGTGATAGACTGTAGCGTGATTGTTAGCAGACACGACTATCATTCGCATTATCGTGAGTTCAACCCTTGAAGGGCGGTTACCTCGATGGGTGTGTAACGAATATTTCGAGTACTCGAGTACATTGATAAGCCTGATAAATACTCCTCAAACTATGATGTTTAGAATCGTCTTTAAACTGTAGGTTCCCTCCAGCGAGTCTAACTATAGAATGCGTATAAGCTCACTGAATGTGAGAAGCTCTCCCATACCTCATTCATGGGATATAAAGGAATTCGACTTTTTTATATCGAAATATGGGAGGAGTTCTAAGTTTTTCCTTATCGAGATTATCTTTTTTAAACTCCATAATAATACAAGTTTTCTGCATCTTTTCCAGATAACAGCCGTGACCACTAAAATTATTATACATTATTGTACATTAACCCGAAACCCGTATATTCCGTCATTCATAGAAATTTATCGTATCGCCTTAAGTTTATGCGAACAAATAATCCAACCATCAAAATATTTATTGAACGCATTTTATTTGAAAGGCTTTTGTTCTCATCTCAAATTCTCTTTTGCAATTCCCTCAAAGTGAAGTGAAGGGAGATAAATGGAAAAAGAAAACCAGTTAGATGGACCAATGTGAGGTGAATATGATAATTGTTGAGTTCTTTAACGAAAATTCGTTTAAAATGATAGCCTTGCGAGATCGTGCGTTGTTGTGTTACAAAATCCATTAGGTTCCTTCCCACAAATGTGATCTTCGCCCAATTTGATCTCTTAAACGCCGCCCAGATAATAAGTTAGCCTGACCAATGTGAGGTGAACACGATAATTGTGGAGTTCATGGAGTTCCTTTCATTTCCAGAAATCAGTGTATCAAGCTCACAATGTGTGATAAATATAACTGAATTCTGTACAATTTCTTAGAAGATATGAAGCTAAGAATACGTAGGATAAATTGGCCATTTGTGAGGGTGGTACCAGAAGGGTTGTGGTTACTTCAACGATTTCCTCTCACGATTTATTGAACACAATAGACAAAAATGTATGTTGCTGCAGTCTACTAAATAAAAATTACAAAGGGAAGATTGAGTTTTGGGAAACTGTCCAATATGTACGGGAGGACCAGAAAGAATGTGGCGATGCTGCTCATTCGCACTCTCAAATCCTATTTTACAAAATATTTAGAAATTTAACCGAATTTAGTGCAACGGCATAAAAGATATGAACTTAAGAATATATGAGTTATATTCATTCATTGCTTGCATTGCTCGAAGCGCTGTCTTGTTCAAACGACATATCTTCCAGTTCATAATCTTCAACAGCTGGCCAAAAAAAGTCGGTTACCACACGGCAATAGCGCTTTGAATTGAAATTCGGATTATCCGTCACATTTTCACTAACAGTGGCGATATTTTCGGTGGTGCGTAAATTGCGATGATGCACAGGCCTGACCACATCTGTAACGCTTTCAGCCTCTTCAAATTTCTTTATAATTTTGCAAATTCCTTGCACAGTAGGTCGATTATGATGACAATAATCACCTCGTAATTCATGAAAAGTGTCCACGTTTGCATCATCACTTTTGTAGTAAGTTTTAACTATTTTAAAACGTTCTTCAGTTCTTAAACGATCATTATTCGTAAATAGCAAAGCACTCACTAGATAAATACCACTTCAGTCTTAACAGACCGGCGGTTTTGAAGCCACTAAATGAATAACCTTATACAGGGTTGACGTTCATAATTTCTGAAATATTAAACATATTTATATGGACATCGTTACTTCAGGTTGGTGTTCTAATTGGATATTGCATATGAAGTTAAAATTAAGCAACATTATTTTCGCAAGATTCTTTACGTTCTTGATATGAGATAGAAGAGGTAATGGTTAGCATTAATAGCATTTCTAATCATTAGCATTAATAGCATTGCCAACACAATCAATTGAAAATCAATTCGAATTTGAAACATGCTCTGAATTTCAAAGATAGTTGTTTCTGAGAACGATTATACCTCTCTTCATCGGTAGCTGTTCTCTAAATTTGTTAATGTTAGTTAGCCCACTCAGTTTCAATTGCGATACCCTTCCTAATCTTGGCTCTTTCGGCTGTCACTGTTAATTTAACAATCACTTTCAAACAAATTGGATCTGCGTTCGCTTATCTATAGAAAAATATGAACTCTTTCAATAAAAGCAGAGGAGTAGAACTCAGAAAAAAAATTCAGCGAGAAGACTGTCAAAATAAGTTATAACACAAATGATCGCAGCAGCGATAGACATTCATAAGTGGGAAAGATGATGTCTACTCCAGGAAGAAGACCACGTATAGGAGAAGTAGTTAACACTTCGATAAATTTTTCTGCAGTACTTCGTCTCTGGAGCTTCGTCTCCTCTTTAGGCTCACGAATTGCAAACATCGCTGGATCTTAGAAGGGGGTTCCACATACTTCTCCCAACATGTTGCCATTAAAGATCACAGCAACAATATAAGTGCGGTGGTGCGGCCTTCAAATGGTCATCTCCGGTTGTAGTTTGGCGTTTTCTTCTGTTTTACGTTGTTTGTCTTCTTTTGCTTCTTCTCTTTTCAATTTTCTGGCGTATTCACAGCAGAGATGAACGGGTTATAAGCAAAAAAAAGCTCCACAAGTCCTCCTATCAGCGTAGATTTTGAGTGGCGTGATGCCCCATAATGCTAAATACTTTGTTGAGGCGACTGGGAATGTTTGAGTGTTAGTGTCCCCGTCATTGTGGTGGAAGATGCGATTTCGGTGTTGACGGAAATGTACTTGAGTTGAGTTGAGAAGAGGTGGTCATTATAACTCTGGCAGCTAACTGTGGGCTGCAAAAGGAATGGAAAGAAGCTAATATTCAGATGAAAATAAAACATCATTCTATGTATTCCAACCCACTGTACTTTTGAGATGGTAACTCAACTTTAGATGTTTTGTGAAATGAAAGCAAAAAATCAGTGTTTTAGCGCCAAACAAATCTCGGCTGATGCTGCCGCAAGTCACTTCTTAGTATGTTGCCCCTTTTGAGCCGTCTGTCTGTTGGGATATTAACAACATATTTTATGCATCCGCTCTCAGGCACGACGACATTAAGCCAATTTCGTATTCAAACCATAAAATACTCAAGCGGACAGACGGGCGGGCAGACGGACAGCAAGACGCTGGTGATGGTACTGATCATGATGCAGTGTGGAAGACAAGAAAATCATGTCTCAATGTTGATGTTTGACTTAAAAGTTGTTTTCCTTTTCAGTTTAAGGCGCTCACATCGGGAATGATCATCAACATTGGCAACAACTTCAAAAAAAAAAAAAAAAGAAACGGGCAGAAAATATGGCGAAGGTCGTTTCGACATCACATGTTTTCGACACTTTATCGGAAAGCCAGCAAACGAAATCACAGTCAACTGACAGAGTTGCCAAAGAATTTTTGGTATAAAAAAAATCACAATGCGACAAGATTTAATGAACTATCGGTTAATTAAGAAACTCCAATCGTTAAGTCCCTATTAAGATTGACGAGCCATTATTGGGGTCTGTTTTGCCATTAAGATGTTTATAAAATGATATTAACGTTCACTGGTACGAGCAATCTACCAGTGAACTCATGGAAAATTGTGTTTTGCCACCAAAAAAGTCAGACGAAATATTGCATTCTTATTTTGGAACAAGTATTGATTTGATAGGGACTGTGTAGTAAACGGATATCAGACCAGTCAAGGACACGAACGGGAAATCACCCAATTAGTACATGGCGTATGCGTAGTGAGTACCAGATAGTGGACGCAATTTCCGAAAATGCGAAGAGCTCTGATGTATGATGGGTAATTTGCACATTCAAAGCATCTAAACTTTTTTGATTCTGCGTTGGTGCAAACGCGCGTAGAAATAGAAATAAATTAGAGAGAGAAGCCACCAGTTTTTAATAAATCGACTGATTTGTATCTAAAATCCGGATAATTTCAAAATTTAGACATGAATGATTTGCTGTTAGCCGGAGAATGATGGGTTTATAAATCTACGTAACGTCGCAGCGACTTTACACGCAATCTATTTTTATACTCAATCTACCGAACCGCCAGTTTAACGACGATTCCGAACTTTACAGTTTAAAAAGAATTTACAAGACTTGTCGATTACTCAGCTACTCGAACTGTTCGTCAGAAACAATGAGGTGAACGTCGCTCGAGTAATGATAGATGGCTGTATGTGGGGTTGAACCTTGGATGATAGGAACGATAGTCGTGTGTACTAATCAACGCGCCATCGTCGGTCACAACCCTATTTATATTAATCTCACTTAAAATTGCTATTAACACTACTCGAATTTATTAGAAAACTAACCAAATGAAATACTAAATTTAAATCAGAACTAAAAAGTACGTTAAAAATTTACTCTCTCTTGAATTATCCTCCTAATGGTTTGAGTTAAAACACGACTACAACTGCTTAGCAACATTTGGCTATTGTGAATGCAAATTTTATGTTCGAAAATACGAGACGTGTAGACAGACCAATCGTTTGAAAACAAAAAATACTTCGTTGAAAAGTGGCAACTTTATAAAACATATGTTTTAAGTTTCAAGAAGCCACGTTGTTTAGTATTTTCATTTGAGCCATCAAAACTAAAAAATTCCAGTGAATTTGTAAACATGGAGAAAAGTGGTCACCGTTATGTAATATAATATTTCTGTTTAAAATGTCTCAGTCCAACCAATGTTAAAGCTGAGCTCGATTCTACTCTGGGGGAGTCTGCTTTTATGACTGTAAAATATTGGGTTGCATAGATATCATAGCATAGCATAGAGAGCTTCCAAGACAAACACCGTAATGGTCGACCAACTGGGATGTCAATTTAAGATACAGTTAAGAAAATCCACAAAACCGTATTGGGTGATCGTCGACTGAAAGTGCGTGAGCTAGCTGAAATGATAGGCATTTCAAAAAGTGCAACATATCGTATATTGACCGAATATTTGAATATGAGAAAGCTGTGTGCATGATGGGTGCCGCGCTTGTTTTCAATAGAGAAAAAACAGCGCTGTGAAGATGTTTAAGTAGAGTGTTTGACGATGTTTCAGCGCAATAAAGCGGAATTTTTGCCTCGATTTGTAACCATGTATGAGGCATGGGTCCACCACTTTACACCTGTGCCAAATTAACAATCAAAGCAGTAGATTGGAATGGGAGGAACGTGTCCAAAGAAAGCCAAGACAATTCCATCTGCAGGCAAGGTCATGACATCTCTTTTTTCAGATACACATGAGATTATTTAAATTGATTAACTTCAGAAAAGAAAAACCATCAACGGCGAATATTATGCTAATTTATTGCAGCGTTTAGGTGATGAAATTATGGAAAAAGACCGCATTTGGCGAAAAAGAAAGTGTTGTTTCATCAAGTCAATGCTCAAGTTCAGATATCCACTATTGAGATGGCCAAAATTAATGAATTAAAATTCGAATCATCACGCACCTTATTCGTCCGATGTAGCTCCCTCGGACTATTTTCTATTCCTAAACTTGAAAAACTGGCTCGATGGTAAAATATTTGGCAACAATGATAGAAAGAAACTATTACGGAACATAATGAAAATGCAAACTTTCGAATTTGAATAGGAAATAATTCTGCTAAAAATCGTACCAGATTAGATCTGAATGCTGAAGCTGAAAAGACAAACTTGAAGAGCGCGCTCATCTTACGATCTGTCCAAACTTTAATAATATATGTTTAAAAAACTATAGACGGGGAAGGAAAAACCGACGTTATTGTTTAGACTAAACAGGAGCAACAGTAATTAAGTAAGCGGCGTTGTCAGAAGTTTGAGGTATTCGGAGCTCGACCCGGGACAAAAATAGCACTTCCCTAATTAAACGGGTAAAGTCAGAATCATAGAAATTTGTAAAGAGACTCCTCTGGCGGTATAAAATAAATTGATAAGAAATTTT
>JAHXMU010000136.1:22731-36076 GCA_019455685.1 Philornis downsi | reverse complement strand
AATAAATCTAAGGCATTGTAGAGTTATAAATGGAGTTTATTTTTTAAAAATAACATCATCTAAATGGTGACCCTCTCTACGACGGCACTTCTCTAACCGCAAACGAAAATTATTGAAAACTTTCTTCAGTAATACTGGTGTAATGGCTGCCATTTCACCACGAATATTCTCCTTGAGCTGAACGATGTTTCTTGGATTATTACTGTAGACTTTGTGTTTGAGGTATCCCCACAAAAAAAAAAAGTCAAGAGGCGTCAAGTCTGGACTACGTGGGAGCCATGGGATATCACCTCTTTTCGAAATCAATCTGCCAGGGAACATCAGCTTCACCACCGCCATGGAGTCATTTGATGTGTGACAGGTAGATCCATCTTGTTGGAACCAAGTTCTGGAATTCACTATTCTTAAACTTTTAATTTCTGGAGCCAAAAACCCGTTCAACATCTCAACATAGCGTTCCGTGTTAACGGTGACGTTTTGGCCCCGCGCATTTTCCAAGAAAAAAGGACCAATTATTCCTCTGCCAGAGATTGCTGCCCATACTGTCACTTTAGGATTATGCAATGGTTTCTGGTGTTTGATTTTGGGATTTTCACATTTGTGTATTTCCTCGTACTGACTCCATAACTCTCTCAACATTGTCTTCGGTCCTAGATGTTCTTGGCCGACCATTTGCTTGTGGTTTAAATGTTGAACCGGTCTCTTTAAAACGCTTTACCCATATTTTAATTAAATTAGCACTCGGAGCTTCACTAATTTGCCGTAGTCCATATTCAGCACAATATAGTCGCCTAGTAGCAATATATGAACGAGAGTTCTCGTAAAATGCGCGCACGCAAAATGCGCGACGCTTCCCGTCAAAGCGACTAAAACTCCATGAGCCCGCCAACCCAACGATGTAGGCGCCCCCCGCCCGCGTCTTTTCTACCCCGCAAAAAAAGATGATGCAATATGCACGTTCTGTTGCGCCACCCTGTATTAGCTTCATAGCTTTTAAGCATGTACATATATGTGGAATGCATATACATACATATTTCATGGACTTAGAACTAAGTATACAATCAGACGGCACCAATAGCCAGTTTTGCGAAATTTAATCTCTATTATTTTTAATTAGTAGGCTACAGTAGACTAAATTATTGTCCATTAAATTGACCATTAACTCTTTGTAAAAAGTAAAGAAAATCGACCAAGTAGCCACCACCCTTCTGATATCTTCCAAACAGATGGACGATTGAATAATTTAAGAAATGTATTCTTATGTTCTTAATTTTTATCATTTGTAGTGAAATCAGTAAAATTGTTTGCACATCACATGTATGGTGAAGTATCTACTCAGGATGAAAATAGGAGGCACCGCCAAACTTCTTCTGATAACTTTCAAATCCAACGAACCGATTTATGAAAATGATTATTTTCCAATGTAATTCCTAATTCGTAAGCTGCAGTAACTTAAAAGATTATCCAGTGTATTGCATTGTAATGCGATAGTAAAATTTAGAAAAATTGTTGGGGTAACCACGACTCTTCTGGTACGTCTCATGTCAACTATCAAATTTGACCTATATATTCCTAGATTGATATGTTCAATTTAAAAATAGTAAATTCAGTGTAATTTAGCACTCATCAGACATTCAGTAAACTTAATTCTCCGAATGAAAATTGACAAAAAAAAAATATTTTACTTTTAGTGCGAATAGTTTTTGACAAGAACTCAAGATTTATGGCACCACTCACACTTCGTAACAAAGCAAAAGGATGCCGGTTTAGGGCATATGTAAGTCGGTTCACCTAACTGAAATTCCTATTTCGTTGATATATCTTCTGAATAGCAACTGTCATCAGTTTAAAAATTTCCTAACACACGCTTATATTGATTTAGTAGTAATTGAAACTTAATCGCTACATTAGGGTGGCTCACAATATCTACCAGATATAGCCAAATTTTTATATTAGATACAATAATACATTATATTGAAAAAAGTGCCAGAAATTGATCGTTTAAAAAGCAAGCTTAACGAGAAGATCAAAATTACTTTTGTTGCTAGATTGGTACAACAGTATCCCATACCAAGGCGAAGTTTGAATGCGATCTGTCATCTAGTTTGTTGAGAGCGATCGATTTTGTTATCCTCAATATGTTTTATGATTTTTGCAATGGGTATAAGTATTGAATAAAGAATCTGTCTTAAATTTTGTCCAGCAAATCGAATTTAATATGTCGAAATGTTGAAAATATTATAAAAAGCTTACAGTGATTCGATTTAATCTAAAACACGTGCAAATGAATGTTACAGAGTAATCAAAAGTTGTTGAGATTTGTTGGAAGATTTTCCTCGGTCGGCTCTCAACATTCTCAATTGAAGCTAAAATCGATAAAGTGAAAGAAATGATGGTCTAAAATCACCACTTGGATCTGAAGTAGCCGCGGAAATTACTGTGTATCGAGAAACAATTCGTACAATTTTACATGATTGACTAGTTTCAGAATGGCTTCTTCCAAAGTCGATCAAAAGTCATGATATCAATGACTGTTTTCATTGATTATCATACTCTCATTTGATTGTACGCTCTGAATTCTTGCCAGAAAGTCAGTCGACAAGGAAATTCGTCGGGAGAAAAAAACAGAATTTTCAAAATATTTAATTAGAGTTTCTGAGCTATTTTAAATAATAAACATTTTGTTTCTAATAAATGCTTTCTAATTTAATATTCATACGAACTTGAGTCACTGAACCGAAACCACGAAACCACGGTTCGTGTGTGATCAAAAATCATTTAAGTGACCGAACTAATGGATCAAATGCAGTGCGATCCACTGAGCTGAATCAAGCTAAAAAATTCTCTTATCTGCAATCGATTCCAGATGAATCGACGAATTTAGCATCTATTTATTATATTCTAAACCAGCTGAAAAATGAGGCGAAATCGGAAGCAGTCTGAATATGTTATAATACTTATTCAAAATTAATATTCGATTTTTTCATCACGGTCAAATGTTCAGCATAATATTCCTGGACATATGAAGATAATTTGTACAATTACTTCAGAAATACTATTTTCAGAAATCTTCTGTGAAAAGGTGAATTTTGATCGAATTTATTGGAAAATATAAAATTAAGATTGTATGTAAAAGAAGGGGCATGTTTACTTGGTTGATTTTTCTCAAATATTGCCAGACTCTACGGACTAGGAGTTATTGAGAAATAATCGAATTTGGGTAAGACAGTCATTTTGGATATGAGATTCCAAAATACTGTAAAGTATTTTCATACTTAGATTCACCTAAGCAGACCCTTAATCTGTAGATGTGAACTTAAGATAATATTTCTTAAATGAATTATTTGTGCGGGTGGTAACAGAAGAAGCCCGAAGAACCACTGCATAAGCAAACTCTTAATGTGAACCAAAATCGGTTGAATTTAGTGCAACCCTCCAGAAGATATGATTTAAAAAATACATATGTTATGAAGGTACCAGAAGAGGCATGGTTAGCCCATCGGTTTCTTTTCAAAATTTTATCAAGAACTATAGATCAAAACAATGAGCAATAATGCAGGTATCTGCAGTCTACGTATTAGGAGTTACAGGAGAACATAAAACTTCGGAAGATAAATACATTTTTATGGGATGTATCAGAATCGCCGTGACAACGCGGTCCATTTTCATTCTCAGACAACACCTAACCAATCTCTCAACGCGCACCAAATTCCACTAAATGTGGTACAATCCGATAAAAGGTATGAACCTAAAAATATATGTGGGCCATGGCAGACCGATCAATTTTTTTCATATTTTACCATAAATTATAGATCGAAGCTATGGACACAAATTCAGGCGGCTGTAATTTACGAATTAAGAGTTCCAGGAAAAAACTTGATATCAGAGGTAAAGGCTGATATACCCCATCTGGAATTCTCTGCCACAAAATATTAGGGGGCGTCATGTTTTAAGGAGCTCTATAAAGATCTACGGTAGTTATTGTATCTACCAGGCAGCCAGCGGACATCGCTCAGTCGACTTAAGATGTCATCAAACACATTTGATCAAAAGATATTTGATACTTTATACGCTTCCTTTTGGGTATTACATTTTTGGCTATATCAAATAATTTATATTTTTATTCCTTCGGGCGAAAGTACAAAAATCTAAGTTACAGCAGCCTACTAATTAGCAAATGTTGAATTTCCGATAATCGGCCAATTCGTATGGAATGTATCGAATATGCATTCTTAAACCTTCTTTAAAAAATCTTAACGAGTAACAAGTTTGGCTGAATTCCTTGCAAATTGTACCCTATTAATAAATACCCTTGAAACATATGAAATAAATGGATTATTTGTATGGGAAGTACCAGAAAGGGCATGGTTAGCCGGTCGATATACAGAAATTTAGGCTGCAACTGCCTATGAGTAAGGAGTTGTAGGTCTAAGAGCGAATTAGGAAAAATTGGGCAATTTAGCTATGATCTCACAAAATATTAGGTTATGACAAGTTTTGAAAACTTTCATGAAGATTTCACCCGTCTACCATGTCTGTCTATCTACAGAGAGATATCGCTCAATCGAAACACATTTAATCACAAAGTACCTGCTATTTCAAACGCTATCTTCTGGGTGTTGCATATTTGCCATATCAAATGCTATGTATTCATGACGCAACAAACAGAGGAAGCTCATCTCTTCTGTGACATTAGAGTTGACCTACATTTTTCCGATAAAACAAACTGAACAATTCTTTGAGTGTACATGACAGTACATATGTCAATTTTAAACTATTTCATAATATTTCTCACTACTTATGGATTACAATATCAGCAAACTGTTTTATATTTCACTCAGAATGCATCAGTAATTATATTAATATCTGAACCCATGAAAATCATTGAAAAATTTTAAAAATATCTTGATTAATTTGAAACGAAATTACAGAAGACACCGGCACCGGGCATAATACTTTACAATCGCTTACGATTTTATTTCAATACGATATTTTTTTTATTTTTGGCTTTTTTTTTTGTCAAAAAGTATTGAATTACTTCCAATTTTTCCATTAATTGGCCACATAAACACCATCATCAAAAATATGTGTATAAAGATATATTTTCATGCTCAGCTGTTTTTTCACACCAAAGACATATAAATGGTAAAGATGAAAAAGGAAATCCATTGAGAAAACTGGATTTCCAATAAATATTTTACTGTAAATGTTATGATGGCATACATAGAAGAAATATCGAATTCGTAGGGGATATGAAAGAAAATATTTGTCGAAGAGTTTAACCACCAGACAGCGGACGACCACATGTGGTTGCTTGGTTGGAGAGAGTGCAACTGAATGATGCAGCTCCTCCCAGCAGTTTGTGCTGCCTTTTAGTGGCCGCTGATCAATCCCGCTGTTTGCGCTTGTAAACGAATATGAAAACAGTAAATCCCGCTTGGTTTCCATATAGATTATGCTAAATGTCGTTATTGTCTACAGTCGAAATATACATATATTTAAATTTATTTTATGACCGCCATTTGAGGCCATGACATTTGTTATGATTGGAACTGTCCGTCCACATTGACCGGCCTTAACACCATCCAATTTTGAGGAGATTTATTTATTTGGAGGTTTTATGTTGATTTTTTATGAGTTTTATTGATCAGAAATTTCTAACTTTTTAATTAAATAGTGAACGAGAGTGTTAACCACTTTCTGATCCCATTTTTTACGATTATCCCCGGTAATAAACTTCCATAGAAAAAATTCTGCGGCTTATCTGAAGTTTTGAAAAGACTGAATTTGATTGGTAAAACAAATAAGCAGGTTTGTTAGAGAAATTCAAAAGCTTTGTGTAACAAATTCAACAATTTGTTAAGAGAATAGAAAAATATAAAAGCTTGAATAATTAAATTGGAAAAAAAATCAATAATCTTAATAGGTTTTCCATTAAAACGTGCTTTATGCATTTTCACGACACTTTGAAACCAAAAGTGGGCGGATATTAAATTGCTCTCGTAAATTGATGTCCACTTTTCAGATAAGTTTTTATTATATGAACATTTACGTCAAATAATCCATAAAATAAAGTAAGGACTGGGAAAGCTTTTGTTAGAACGGATTCAATTCTAATACGGTCCAAAGCAGTTTTTGTTCAACGAAGAGCAAAAGTCAACTACAACTCAATTAGTACACGTTCTTGGCTATGTGTTTGCATATCGAACTCAAGAACTTGCGACAGTTAAGTTATACTTGACAGGTGTTTTCGTAGAGGAGATTGTCGTACTTCTCAAAAGTTTTGTGAAGTTATAGAACCTAAAGGTTGTGATGACATTTGAGTAAGCACAAATAGCTAAAGGGGGATACCAAAATCGCCAACCATCCAGCCAGCTGTCGATAAACTTCCCACGTTTTTGAGTTACCAAATCTATTAACAATAATAAATAATTGCTAATAGAAATATGGTCTTAAAACCGAATAATGAATCAACATACGAAAGAGGTCCCAAAACTAGACGACCTAACAAAGACGACACAAAAAAGTTGGGCAAATTTTTTCTTATTTTTCAACAGAATCTTCTTTTAAGTCGACACACTTTTTTCAACGATATTCAATATTTTCTATACCCTGTTTACAGTAAGAACTGTCAAACTCCTTAAAATATCCATAAACCGCAGATTCCATCTCTTCATTGTAGGCAAATCTTATACCACCGAACCATTTTTTAAGTTTGGAAATAGAAAATAGTTTGACGGAGCTAAATCTAGCGAATGATCTAAATCTGGTGTGTGATGAAGGAATTCGATCTATAATTCATTAATTTTGGCCATCGCAAAAATGGATGTGTGAACTGGAGCGTTGTCGTGATGAAACAACACTTTCTTTTTCGCCAAATGCGGCTTTTTGTCCACACACAGCTTTCTCCTCTTTAAATCATCGGTCAATATACGATGTACGAGGTGTGATCAGAAAATAACCGTTATTTTCAAATTTCGTGAGTTACGTATGTTCGATTTTTGCATCTTTGTATTGTCTGTCTATTCACATGTCTGTTATAAAGTTGAAAATATCAGCCATTTTGGATCGTCTGTTTGTTTTTGACATATAAAAAGTTTAGTCATGTTTTGGTGTGCTCTTCGATTTTTTACTATTCCAAAAAATGGATCAGAGAATCTGTATTAAGTTTTGTGTAAAAAATGAAATTAAATGTACAAGGACATTTGAAGTGTTGGCTGTGGGATTTGGCGTGTCTACTATGAGCAGAACACAAGTTCAATTGTGGTATAACCGGTTTAAGAAAGGCCAAAAGATGTCAATGACGATGCTCGTACTGGTCACCCGAGCACGTCAACAACCGATGAAAACATTGAAGCAGGGAAGAAAATGATTTTGGATAATCGTCGAATTACTATTAGAGAGGTTGCTGATGATGTTGACATATCGTTCGGCTCATGCCAAGCAAATTTTTCGGATGTTTTAGGCATGAAACGTGCGGCAGCGAAGATTATTCCAAAATTGCTAAATTTTAAGCAAAAACAACGTCGCATGGACTTTGCTCAGGAGCTGTTGAACGTCGTCAACGAAGATTCAGATTTCCTCGAAAAGGTCATAACTGGTGACGAATCATGGGTGTATGACTATGATATTAAAACCAAAGTCCAATCATCCCAATTGAAGCGTCCAGATGAGCCTAGAACGAAAAAAGCACGTAAAGTTCGGTCAAATGTGAAGGTTTTGCTCACTGTTTTCTTCGATTGCAATGGCGTGGTGCATCATGAATTCTTGCCACAAGGTCGTACGGTCGACAAGGAATACTACCTTGAAGTTATGCGCCGTTTGCGCGGAGCAATTCGTCAGAAACGCACAGAATTGTGGAAAAACCAATCATGGATTTTGCACCTAATAACGCACCAGCGCACACATCGATGCTTGTGCGTGAATTTTCGGCCAAAAACAAAACCGCAATCATGCCTCAACCACCGTATTCACCGGACTTGGTCCCCGCTGACTTTTTCCTCTTCCCAAAGCTGAAGACACTGATGAAAGGAAATCGTTTTACTACGATTGAGGAGATAAAAAAAACGAAACAGGAGCTGTTGGCGATACTAAAAAGCGCGTTTCAGAAGTGTTTCGAGGATTGGAAAAAACGCAGGCATACGTGTATTATATCTAAGGGGGATTACTTTGAAGGGGGCAAGATAGTTATTGATGAATAAATAAATACTTTTTGAAAAAATTTGAAAATAAAATACACCTCGTGTATCACTTTTTGAATAGCCTATCATTTCAGGTAGGTCACGCACCTTCATCCGACGTTAATCCAATACCATTTTGTGGATTTTCTTAACCGTGTCTAGCGTGGACACCTCAATTGATCGACCGCTACGTTATTTGTTATGGCAGTTCGTACGGCCTCATATTTTACAGTCGTAACCAAGGGAGCAGACTCGCCCAGAGTATAATCTAGCTCGGCTTCAATACTGATTGGACTGCACCTTTGAAATGGAAATATTGAATTATATAACTGCGACCAATTTTTTCAATGGTTACAACTTCACTGAGATCGTTTACTTTTGATGGCTCAAATAAAAATACTAAACAACATCGCGCCTTGAAACTTAAAACATATGTTTTATAACGATGCCACTTTTCACTAAAATATTTTTTTTTCAAACTATTGGCACCATCTATAAATCAGGTCGTCATTAAAGTAATACGTTTTACGGCTGATGATAAAATTTTTTGAAATTTAATGCCATTATTTACCCGATTGTTCTGCAATCATTTTCATTCTGTTAACTGCAGTTAATTTTATTATGTTAAAAACTAGAAATAAGCCAATAATAATTCAATGTTATGATTTGACACAGATTCCGACGGGAGATAACTCAGTAGCAAATTTGCCAGCCAATTCGCTTCAACTTTTGGTAATGGATCATCGTAATATGTGATTATCCATTACCGTCGTTTCGGTGATTTACTTAATTCGACAGTGGCTTTCATTCGTTCAAGAATAAATTCTATAAAGATCGCCAAAATTTCTTGTGTTAGCCGCAATCAACACCGAATTATATGAAGTAACTTCGCTATATCATATCATACGGCTTCTAATGACTTTAAGGGAAAAAGTTGTTCCCCAAAAATGGAAAACGATTCGACCGAACTTTGCTTGAAAATTGTACTTGCGGTTAAAGAAATTCATTTGCGAAAAAAATCATTTCTTTTACATTAGCAATTAAGTTATGTGAGGAAAATCTCATTTGGCCAAAAATAAAATAGTGTCAATTGCAAACGAAACAAGTGGACAGACGTCAAAAGTCGACTAGGTGGAAGCTTATGCACCGATCACCATCGCTTTTGGCTCTTAGCGCCGTGAACGACGTAATGACTAATCATCAGAGAAGTTAGCGCATCAAAACCCTTTTCTTTTTTCACATAATATGTCGACATATTTATTTTTGCAGTGGAAAGTGAATTTTTTTTGTAAATCGGTCAATTTAATTCACAGAAACATGTCTACGAAATGCCTGACGCATGCAAATTGTACGAAAGTTAAAGAAATTGAATGAAAGATATGCGCGTAGCACTATACGATATGGGTTAAATTAGTTAATTAGTATGGGAGTTCCTAGAAAAGACGTGGTTATCCGGCCGATTTTTTTAAGATTTGTCAAGTGTTGTAATTCAATAAAATTTATAAAAAAATGCAAGTTATGGCAGTCTACAGAGGAAACAATTTAATTTCGCTAAATCGATCGATTGGTGTCAAAAGAGTTGGCAATGCCCGTTTTCATTCTCAGAACCTACTTCGCCAAACGCATGCCGTGTGCCAACGAGTATAACTGCTGCAAAAATAAAAATATACTGGTTAAACCAGTCATTTGAATGGGAGCTACCAGAAGGGGAGTGGTTTTCTGGTAGATTTGTCTCAAGTAATTCGATAACTCAATAGTTCAACTCAGAGATTAATAAATTAAATAAAATATAAAATTCTAGACTACTGTAGTCTATTAAAGAGGAAAGATTGAATATCAATTGAATTGATTGAATTGATCAATCTGTGGCAAGGGCTTCCATTTTCATCCTCAGAACTGAGCATATCAAATATATGATATGGGCAAAATTTGATTGAATTCAGTGTAACCTCTTGAAATATAAGAATCTAAGAATAAATGGGTTAGATAGATCAGTTTGTATGGGAGTTACCAAAATAATTTAATTTAACCGCAATACTGAACGTCACAGTTTGAAAATCACTTACAAGACATGTCGATTACTCCACTAATCAGAAGTGTTCGTCAGATACACCGAGGCGACCGCCTCTCAAATAATTTTAAATGGTTGTATGCTGCGTTGAACCAGGGATTATGTGAACGATGGTCGCCGCGCCTAATCGGTCACAAACAGGTCGAGGTATATTTATAATCCCCGTCTACGATCTAGCAAAATATTAGGCTATGTCAAGTTTTGAGAAGATTCATAAAGATTTACATCATCGTGTCTATCAGCCAGCCAGCCAACCAGTCAGACAAAGGGACATCGCTCAGTCGACAGTCTTGAAGGACATTTGGTCCAAAGATACTTTAAAACACTTGTTTCAGAGTGTTATATTTTTGCTGTATCAAGGAATATATGCCTTCACGAAAATAGAAAGGAAACTAGCGAAAGAGTGTAAATGAGGCCGTTGAAACTTGACTATGAGTTATGTCAGAAACTAAAGCTGAACCAGAAAAATTGAAGGATCACTTAGAATTTGTTGACTATTATGCGCCATCAACGTAAGCATTTTACTTCTTGACCATCTGTGATATCTACCTTATTTTGTAACAATTACTTGCATAATGTCAGGTATCGGAAATTGATTTCATCATTGCTTGATTTCATCACTCCATTGTGCGCTTACTGACACATCATCCCCTCCTTGTAATTCGTTTACAAACAAATTACGCAAGAATATTGCGATTTCGGTAGAAACTTGCGTTTTAGGCCAAACTAAATCGAGGATTTGCTTTCACTAAGGAGGCCGCAAATTTACTTATTTTATCGCCTGATTAATGTAGTCCACATATTTAGATTTTTGAAGTAATAAATAATCCATTGACCTGATAACTGCAAACTTCAAACTAGTCCAGAAATTGTGTGGTACAATCTAAGTTTCTATCACAAATATTTGGTCCTCGCATTACAAAGATATTTCATTGTAATCTCAGTGAATTGATTGTTGTTATGATCTTGAATTGATTTGGCATCTTGTCTAATCTCTGCATCTGACATTTTTATGATTACATGTTTTGACATCCAATCCGAACCAAATGTCGAATGCTTAGACTCGAAATTGTATTCAATTCAACGATAAAATACTTCCTTATATGTCACTGGAAACGATGCCAAAAGTCTTGAAAAACAAGATCGCTATCGAAATCTGTAGTAGAAAAACTACACATAAACCTACATATTTACATGATTGAAAAGTACAACAGCGGAGCAAACAGCAAAAATAACACAAATCTTGTAAGTGTCAATATTAATAATTTATATTTAATTAATGAAAAAAATCTAAACAACACAAAATCTCTGAAATCTTAAAAGCAAACAACATCACATGTAGGCTCCATCAAAACACTGCAGCCGCCGCGACCGCCGCCGCTCTTCTCCCTTGGCCGGCAGGCAAATCAAACAAATTCACTTCACTCAAACGAAACCATTCCACCAAGCCGACCGAATCTGTACTGCATCGCACCGCACTAACCACATTCATTGGCCATGATCGCCCAAGCATCGCAGATTGATGTAAATGATTATTGAGTAAGGCCCAAATGCGACAACAAATTGAAATGTCCATGGAGACGTAAGCGAAAAATGATCATATGATCAGCCTTTCATACGATCGATCAATCGATTGCTATTGATTGTAGCCACAAAAATGTTTTCCGATAGTTTTTGTGTTTTCATAGCAATTTTTTCAAGTCCTAAAGAAACTCATTTTGGTATTAATGCTGAAACTATATTGAAATGATGTAAAGAAATCGGAGATATATTGAAAAGCAGAGCCCGAACTACACGGGAAGAAAAGCTGGTTGTATAAAAAGCTACCTATAGGCGAGGCGTCTGAAAATTTATGGTGGAGGAAAGACTAAATAACAGAGTCTTCTAAACAGACTTAAATTCTCAGTTATTTCAATAAACGGAAAATTAACTAACAATAAACTACCAAGTGCCAGATCCAATTTTGGAAAAATTGCTCTGAAAGATATTTAATAAATGGAATGGTTATGAGAAGCCAACAATTAAAATTGGAAATCCGAACCACAGAACACGTCGATGTGCTTTCATTATAATTCTGAACATAACTTTGTTTATCAACTGTGCTGGAGTTCTCGACTGGGTCCAAAGTGGGGTAATCGAAAGCAATAACATAAACAGTTTTTTGTATTAACTGAAAACCGACGAATTTTTGCAAACTTCGATTTTTCTCTTACTGTATCTACCGTTTTTTCATCGGTCAAATGGTTTTAACCTTCCTCTATTAAAAAGCCTACAAATTTTAATGTTTGTTAACATATTTAACATATGCGAAATAATCGTAATTCTCTTCTATTCACTCCCAGCACCCTAGGATAAGAAATGCACTAACTTAAACGATTCCGCTGATAATGAATAGAAATATGTTTCGCCAAAAAAATCACAATGAATTGGACAAAATTATCATTATTCATTCGAATGGAATATGTTGCCTTTAGAAGGGCGCTTCCGAAACAATAAACTTACGCCAACGAATAATTCAATCATCAAAACGTCTTCTAAACTCATTTTCCGGAAAAGACTTCTGTTCTCGCCTGGAATTATCATTATTGTCTTCTGTGAAAACGGGTGCCTCGAAGTAGAAAAGATAAGAATTAGAAATGAGAAAATTATTTTTTGGTCAAAAATTAGTATACAATGATAGCCTTTTTAGACAGTACGTTATCGTGCAGCAAAATACTTGAGTTTGTTTCCACTACTCTTGATTTTTCAATGTTTTTGCTCTCTCAATCGCCACATAATGTCGAGATATTTTGGCAAACTTTCCGATTGTACAACACTGCGATAATCAAAGAAACCTTTCAACATTATATTGATTTTTAATCAGCTGTAACGTATTTTTTTCGATTTCAACTAAATCGGAAGGTTCCATTCCAACGTTTATTAACTGGGTTGCCTTTCAAATTCGCAAACCCATATTTATAACGCGTTTTATCACCACCAATACTTATAATGTGTTTTATAAATGCGTGTTCAACATTGACACGTTCTAGCGACTCAATCGCTAACCTTCACGTGATGGAGTTTTAAAAGAAAATTCAGGTTTAGGAACTAAGTG